>OY728131.1:1020897761-1021055261 GCA_963277665.1 Viscum album
ATCTTATTGTATTATCCACCATGATGACCTTCATCGGTTGGTAATGTATTATGTATTCATAATCTTTAATCTACTTAAACTATCTTCTACAGTTCATAATAATTTGACTATTTGTGGATATAAACATTAAAATTTTATGATTTGCATATATTCCACACTGTTCACCCTAATGATAATTCATCCATAACTTGAAGGTAAATATGTTTTATAACTCTAAATCATTGGTTGGGTAATTTTTCTCAGGTGTTTTCAATTAGTGTGAGACATAAGCTATCACTATATTATTCTACACTATGACACATCTCAATTACTTCAATAACGTTTTACTATATATCACGATCCTTCTCTACTATAGGGTTTTTTGAGTACTGGTGCATTTCTAATATTCCCTTTAGGAACATGAAATTCACTTCACATTTTTATGTCACCAATAACATAACTCTCTTATGATTTAACATGGTTATTGGATTAAAAACCCCTGAGAAATTCCCTAAAAATTATTGAAAATATCTTTCAAATCAAAAAAAATACATATATCTATAACTATGGTTCTTTTGAATTATTTCTCAATAACATCAACCCTTCATGGATTCATCAAAGTAACCTCAAATGGAATTATATGGCCCATTAATGTAACTTTTTGAATCTACAATCTTGGTAAATTTTGGATAAAATTTATCCTTCCTCAAGTTATTTATTACAATCCTCGTTTGATCTTCATGTTCTTCCTTAATCTTTTCATATATTATAATATAATCTATAAATACTTAAAAAAAACCATTAAAGGTAATCTCCAATGACTATATTCATTAAATCCATTAATATAGTGGGGGAAAGAGAAAAATAAAATGGAAACACTTTAAATTAATTGTGTAAATACAACACACTAAAGGTTTAATTTAGTATATCGCCACTTTTTCCAAACAATAATAATTCCCAAAAAAGATAAATCTTTTGAAAGTATAGATTTTCTTATAATTTATCAACAAAATCACATATTTGGGGTTGAAGACACTTTTTCTTGATTATTATTTTTTTACATTCACGACTATATATGTGGAGTTGCATTTATCCATATTATTTCTTAACCAAAAAAATGGTGAAACTCACAGGGATTTAATTGGAAAAATAAATACCTTCTCAATATTCTCTTTAAGTGTCTTCTCAAATTACTATAACTTAGTTAATGTAATTCTATAAATATTATTTAAAATGGGTCTAGAAATAGGTATGAGTTCTACTGAAAATTTAACTTCAAGGCTCTAAGGAAGCCCATAGAATTATTTTATAAAGACATAAATCAACTCACAAACAATTGGAATATATTTTATTTTGAGTTTCTACCAAACTATCAAGGATAAATTGCCTTTGTTGATAGGAATTATAACCCATGAGATAAATGAAATTACTATTTATTGTTTTGTTATTCCTTGCGCCGATAAATGATCCTGGGTTCATTTTTAATATGAGATATGACCTCCCATCATCAAAAATTTATATAGTATCCATATATTAAAATATATTCCTTGACTTTAATCAAATAAAATTAAACTAAAGGGTGGGTATAAAGTTTCTAAGGATGTAGTTTCCCAGAAACATTAATCAAAGAGGATCCTTAAACATGGGATGTGACCATAATTCCCATAATATTTTTCAACACTAACTCAATATCTAATCATTGAGTTGGTAATTTAATACCCTCATATATATATATATAATAGTTCACAGAGTCAGAATCAATTAAGACATAAAATTTCCAAGATTGTATGATAAGTGTTCCTTTCACAATGTCATTCTCATAACCCAATTTGACAATCATGATCACATGATATTTCCAATTATATTTGATATTAAAAGGTTTCTAATGTCAATAATCATCGAAAACATTTATATTCATGCAATATTAATTGTATTTCCCATACTCTATGCATTTGAAATATTGAAGCATGACTTATTTGAGAGTATTCCACTATTATTTCTATGTAGTTAGGGATATTCTCACAGCACCATGTGGCCTATTTAATTTTTCTAGAGACTCAGACATCCATTTATTATCAAAACCATGGAAATGGAAAATTATCTAAGTTATATTTTTACATTAAGGACACATTTGATTATTTTTTCATATCTACTTATGTTTCTTATAGACAAATATTTTTTGATACATTTTTTTTCATTAACCAAGCCAGGGTGCCATCCAACCCAACACCAGACCTAGTTTAGAAAATAGCCCAAAGGGTATTCCCAATCCTCATAGGCTTCCAACTAGATCGTAGGTGTCAATGAATTAATTTTGGATTGATTTTACCCAACTTCATATATATAAACAAGAAAAAATAATAAATTATCCAAAAAAATAACCATAACCAAACATGTCATAAAATTAAAGGAGAAAAATAGAATGTGCATTTTCTTTTAAAAAACATAGATATTTTCTTTGAAAACATTATAGGAAAAATATTTAAAATGAAAACACTTTTAAAGGAAAAAACTTTCTTGGGGAATAATATCTCTCAAACATTATTTCTCAATGGTAAAACATATTCACGGTCCACTGTATGCTGACGCATGGAACCACATCACAAAAGAACAATAAATCATCAGAAAAACCTATAGTCACTAACTAAAATTTGAAACTAGGTACATCAAATCTCAGTGAAACATTGTATAGGAACCACAACCAAAAAAATTCTCATACACGAGCCACTATGAAATAACATCCCACGAGCATAGTAGTCCCAAAAAATCATCATCGTTTAGTTAATATTGTTATAATCAATACTTTTAGCTGAATCTAGGAAAATCCACTTTTGAGGAAACTATCATACTAGACCATGTCTACACACCTAGAAATCCAGGATTCCCTTTTATACAAAATTTTCAAATCACATGTCACAAAGGTCACCACCTTCACAGTCAGACACAAAAAAGATAAATACAAATTTGAAACTTTATATTCTCATATGGGAACCCTTTTTTATATTCACACACATACTAAAACAATTTTATAACATAGTTCTCATCCATTAAATAATCTATTACACAACTTTCTCAATTTATAAAGCACATATAAGGCATAAAACATGGGTACACAGATGAAATACAACTAATTTCATTTGTAAAATGATTTTTCAAACAATTATCACCTAAAATAACTTTTAAAAATCATTTATACCCACATAACGTTTTCATAGAACTTATTTAAATACACTATCATGCATATTGAAATCATCTAAAAATAATAAAACCTGAAATCACCTACCTCATGTGATGAAACTTCTATAAAACTGTTCTAAACCATAACTCCACCACCAAGGGATCCTATAAAGGAATTAGTGAATCATAAACATCCTGATCAATCCTTAAACATCAAGATAAAACTCCAAAAATGTCACCTTAACCACTTGAAATAATAAAACACGTGAATAAATAACTGAACCCAAATAAAAGAGAAGGAATTAAAGAAGGTAACCACCTATATGGAGTTCTCTTGAATAATACCCTCAAAATCCACCCAAAAAACGGATCTCCAATGGAGGAAGAGGGTCTGTGGAGGATACTGGGGTGGAGGAAAACAAGTGACTATGTTTTGGGGGAATAGGTTTAAAAATAAGAGAAATAAAAAAACCGAATTATTAATGACTTGGACAGTCCAAACAGTTTTCCAAACCACGTAGAAAACTTACACCCCTTAAAATCCTAGAAGGATATGTAGAATTTTTAGCCCAAATAGTTTATAACCCATCTTTTTACCGTGATATTATCTATTGTCCAAAAACGCCACTTGGTTTTAATGTTATGTGATCATGGGTGGACAATTTTATAAATCGTTCACCAACCGTTAACCACTATCTATTTACCCAAATATTCATTTCACCAAAAACTCCAATGAATCCTAAAGAGAAAATTCTAAAAAAATTAATTGAAAAGTACCAGAAAATTAAATCATGGGTGTGACAATTCTCCCCACCATGAAAATTTCCACCTCTAGAAAGTCAACTTGTATCTTGATCAAAGACTAAAAATGAAAACTCTAGATAAAGCCACAATATATGATCACAATTATTTTTCTCATAATTTTCCTTTTCACAATGAAATTTGATCACCGTAATAGGCTTCACACAATGTAATTTCTCTTGGGAATCTAAAATCTGACACGGTCGCTCAAGAACAAAAAAATATGGTCTCAACTCTAAGTCTTCCCAATTCAATACATGAGATGGATCTCATTTATATTTATCCAACTTTGAGACATGAAACATGTCATGTATTAATTTCAAATGTGATGGAAAATATATTTTGTATTCCATGATACCAACCCGCTCTATGATCTCAAAATGGTTGGCATACCTCACAATTAGCTTTCCTTGCTAGCCCAAATGGTGAGGACCCAAATGAGGTTCCACATTCAATAACACCTAGTTACCCACATAAATCTCTAGATATTGGTGTCTATAAAAGGTATAGAATTTATAGTGACTCTTTGTTTTCAACAACAACTGCCTCATTAGCTTGATCATCTCAGATGTCTCTTTTACCATGTTCGGTCCCACTAGTGAGGTCTCTCCAACCTCATCCCAACACAATGGAGACCAATACGGCTGACTATAGAGTGCCTCAAAATTATCCACTTGAATCAAGTACTTGTAGCTATTGTTATGTAAAAAATCAAAAAACCCCCAATCGATATACCAAAAACCTCCAAAATCCAAGACACACTCTCAAAGCATATCTTTTAAAATTGTATTTTCTCATTCTATCTGACCATTAGTTGGAGGATGGTAAGCCATGCCCAGTTTGACATAACACCATATCCCCTTTTGAAGGAATTACCAAAACTGAGAGTTGAAATAGGGGTTCCCTATTAGAAATAATTGTTTATGGAACACCATGATGCTATAGAACCATATGGACATATATCTACCCCAACTCATCCACCTTTTTTGAATCTATAATCCGAATGAAATTCCCAAATTTGGTCAAATGGTTAATCACTACCCAAATTGAATGGGTTCCCTGGGGTGTATGTGGCAAGCCAATAATGAAGTACGTGGAAATATAATCCCACTTATTGTTTGGACTGGGTACAATTTAGTGAAAACTGAAGGGCCCTTTATGCTCTACCTTGACCTGTTGACACATATAACAACTTGATATAAAGTCAGTTATATCATGCCTTATACATGTCCACCATAATTGAGGAAAAAAATCATAATAAATCTTGGATGAACTATAATGAATATATCACTAAGAATTGTATCTATCTTACGTCACCACCTTTCTCAAAGGCAATGGCACCATCAAGGGTCCCCTAAACATAGGATTCCCTTAGGAAAAATGACCAATCACAAGGCATCTCCTCACCATGAAGGAATTTCATGGACTAACGGAAGAAATAATCCTTGTGATTATCTTTCTTAATTACATTGGTAATGTAAGGATCTATCTAAAAACTATCCAAGAATTCAGATCCACTATGCTCTTTGGCCTCTAAGTGCATCTAACTAAAAACCCATCAAGGTCAACTCATTACTGAAATTCATCAACACCTACACTAGCACCCTCTTTCTCAAGGAATCATCCAAAACATTACCTTTTCTTGTGGTATATACTATATCATTGTTGAACCACTAATATAATCAACCCAACAACACTTCCTCAAATTAAAATCCATTTGGGTGGAAATACAATCTAGTATTTTATGATCTAAATAAACCAAAAGTTTCTTTTCAAAGTTATTGTAGATCTATGTCTTCAAGGAAATCATCACTGCTGCTACCTCTAGGTAATAATTAGGGTAATTCTTCTCCTGTTTTTTGAGATGGCAGGAACCATATGCCACCACATGATCATTATACATCAATATTCCCCCAATACCCATACCTTAAAAAGAAAATTAAAACACCTAACCCTTTACATATTCTAGAATAGTTAAAAATTGGGTGTTGTTAAACCATCTCTTAAGATCCTAAAAGGACCCATGGAATTAAAAACTCTATTCAAAGCTAACACCTTTTCAGGTGAGCATTGTCATGGTTGAATATAGCCAAGATAAATCTGGAATGAACCACCATTAATAACCATCCAGACCTAGAAGGATCCTAATATTAAAAATATTCTTCATTTGTACCCATGAAATCAATGTACTAATCTTATCAGGGTCCCTTGAAACTCTATGTTCTAATATCACATGGCCCAAAAAAACATCATCTTTAGTCCATGAGGTGCATTAAAAATACCTAGTGTAAAAACATTGATCCAAAAGGGTGCCCAAAATAATTCTCAAATGATTCTCAAGATCCTCATCAGATCTATAATAATGCATGATGTCATCCATGAATAAAACCTCAATGGAACCAAGATACTTATAGATTACCCAGTTCATAAGTTCCATGAAGAAAATTGGAGCATTCATCAAGCCAAAAGGTCTGACCAAATACTCAAAATAGTTGTATCTTCTTCTAAAATTTATCATTGGGACATCATCAACTTTAACTATGACTTTCTCATAACTAGAATGCAAGACAATCTTATATAACAACTTTTACCCTTTAATATGATAAAAAAATCACCAATGTGATTAAAATGGTATTAATTCTTGATAGTGACCTTATTATGAGTTCGGTAATCAATACACAACTACATACATCCATCAACCATTTTCATGAATAGATCTGGAATGGCCCAAGGAGAGACTCTTAGGAGAATGAATCCATTTGATTAAAAATCTTCTAGTTGTACCATTAATTCCATCAACTTGGTGGGGGCCATACAGTATATGGAAACATATATCGAATGTGTTCTTATTTTAAGATTTATAGAGAACTCTGCATCCCACTCTAGAGGCATAGCCAACAAATCCTCCGAGATAAACACTAGGAATTCATCTAGTACATGTGGTAATACACCCCTAGGAGCACCACCATTTTACTTAAACATGGGAGATGATAGTTCAAAAATGATACTTTCTAACTCTAAAAGTGTCTGACACTACTTGGGAAGGGATCCCATTAACCATGATGGACATAGATACTCCCATCAGGTTCCATAATTCCCACTCACAACCTATAACAATATATGTGTTCCTATAAGTGCACCATCTGATCCATACCAAGGATTTCATTAAATAAATACATTTCTAAAATTAGGAAATCCCATTATATCTTGACCTTTGACACAGTGAGTGCACAAGACAAGCACCTAAAATCCTTCTCCTTCTTCTTACCCAACGACATTACTAACTCCATCGCGTACTGCATAAGAATAGTTTTTAAATAGAAACAATCCACAAGATGGGAATATATAAATTAAACAAAAGAACCAGTATAAAAAATAACAACCAAGGACAATGCAATAAAACTAGTAAATTCGAATTTCATAGGTCCCACCTTTGACCCTATTTTTTCCTGGTTCACAGAAAAATGATTCCTCATCTCAGCCTGAGCCTGAGAACAATTACTTTGATGTGTCTCTTCCCAGAACTCACTCTACCTAGAATATAATCTAGTACTACCACTATTACCACCAATCATAGATCCCATTTTCATAGATGGCTCTGACTAGACGGACATCCTTTTAGAAACTATAGATCCCACTCCACTTTGATATGTCCACATCACTTTTAAAAAATGCTTCATTTATCCCATAGATCTACATCGATGGAAAGGTTTCAGAGGATATGTGAATTTAGTACATATGTATATTTTCATCAAACACTCATGGAACATGGACAACCTAGCAATAGAAGCCATAGATGAAGATATATAGGAAGGATGGTTGGAACTACCATCTCTCTTCTTTCCAATCTCGTCTCGCCTCCTCTTTGTTTTTGACTAATTTTCACTTCCCTCTACTAATATAAGCAAAATAAAACCATACCATCCCTTGTGATTATTTTCTACCATACATGAACATTCAACCACTTTCGAATATGTTTTTAGCTTTAAAACAACAACTTGATAATATATCTCTGGTCTTAAACCCCATTTGAACCTTTGAGACATTAGATTCTTATTTGAAACAAGTTCGGGTGAATACCATTCTAGATTCCTGAAGTGATTAGAATACTACATCACAATTCAGAATCTATGTACCATATCCATAAACTCCTAGGATATAGCATTGTCTAAAACCTTAAGACACAGCTTCTCATTAAAAATGACTTTAAAAGCTTTCTATCCCATATGATTATTCTTTCCATCTTGCACCACCGAGTCCCTTGACCTATTATTGGGACCATCTAGAAAGAAAGAATTTCATTTCTCCCCGACTGCCTTAATAGTATTGAGGAACTCGAACATCTACTCTATCTTCCAAAGATACTCTTCTACTTCTTGATGTTTAGTGCTACCTTAGAAAGAAAGAGACTTGTTCTTAAGAAACAATTGATCCTTGTCTTTTCTAGGACTTAGTTCAACTTCTCTACCCTGAGCACGACTAGAGCACATTCCATGTCCCCTTAATTGGACATCCCTAACCACAGCTTCTACTAGTCTATGATAAATTAGTGAGGGGGAACTCTCTTAAGCCTCTTACTGTGGTTTCATAGAAATTATCTGGGGAGGTATTTTTATACAAAATTCAATAACCACAATAAAGACCACAAATATGACCATTATGATAAAATTTCAACAATAAGAAAAAAAATCTATAAATCTAAAAAAAATCAATTCTAACATAATAATATGTCCATTAGACCACTCCACCTCCACCCAATGTCTATATAGAGTCTTTATCTTGTACGTCTCACCAGGAGGAGAATCCAAACAAAAATCCAAACATCCCATTGTGACATGAGCCCTATAATGAGATGTGTAGGCCATGAACCTACTCATAGCCATAACCTCAAGTCCCAATAATACTAGTTCTGTTCAATCTTGACTCATGCCACAAATCATTACTCAAAAGAGAAAAACATTCCTCTGATAACTTTTTTTCATGAAACCAGCCAGGGTTATAACCAACCTGACCCCCATCCCAATCCATGGCATGGTCTGAAGATCATTCTCAGTCTCAACTTGCTGGAAACGTGTGCCTAGGTATAAAAAAAATTTATAGGAATTTTTTTCACTGAACATCATAAATATAAACAACCATAAATAATAAATAAAAAAATGTGTAACCATAACAATACATTGAATAACATTAAGATATATGTTAGCATGCAAATTTTATCCTACCCCTTTAGATAATTTCTAGAAAAAAGTTTAAGGAAAGCTATTGTAAAGGAAAACACTTTTAAAGGAAAACAATTTCAATGGGAATTCACTTTTCTCAATCAGGATTTTATTAATGTGAAATATATTCATGGTCCACCATATGCCAATGCATAGAATCACACCACAAGAAATCACTAAATCATAGGAAACACCTATATGCACCAATTAAAATAGGACAATAGGTACATCGTATCTTGGTAAAATGTGGAATAGAACCCACAACCAACCGAATTCTCATGAACAAGGCATTGTGAGGGAACATCCTACTGGAATAGTGGTCACAAAACATCATCATAGTTTAGTTAGTGTTTTAATAAACAATATTAATTGATGAATCTAGGTTAATACACTTCCAAGTCAATTATCATACTAGTCATACCCCGCCAACCTTGATACCGAGGATTCCTCTTTATGCAGATTTTTCATTTCACATGTCATACTGGTCACCACATTCACAAACACACATGCAATATGGATACACATACGAAACCACCATTTCTCATAAGAAAACCATATCCTAATTAACACACACACCAAACAAATTTTAAAACGTTATTCTTACCTCTTATAGAATTTATTAGACTACTTTAATAAATTATAAACCACAAATAAAAGAATACAACATGGGTTTACACATTAAACACAACCTATTTCATTTTAAAAATCATTTTTCAAACCATACCCACCTCATATACCTTTTAAAACTCATTATAAACTGCTCAAGTATTTCATAGAACATAATTAAAAACTGAAAAAAAAATTACTAAAATTATCAAAAAATGCAAAAACACAGAATCACCTACCTTGTGGGATGAAAATAACAAAAAATAATGTTAAATCACAACTGCACCACTAAATGATTATATAAAGTAAATGATTATTCCTAAACATCAAGATATTTCTCTACTTAAAAATACACATCCTTAAAAATTTCACCCAACTAGCTAAAAATATGAAACCCCAACAAGAAATGATAGAAACCCTAAAAAAGAGAGTGAATCAAGGAAGAGAAAAACTTACATAGGGGTTTCTTATATAATCCTCAAAGAATACACTGAATAAATGGATCTGTAATGGAGGAAGAGGGATGGGGGTGGTGTCTTGGATGGAGGAACACGAGTGAGGTGGTTTTTGGGGAATTATTTAAAAAAAATTGGGGAAGAAAAAGTATTATTGTTAATTCCTTTTACAATCTCCATAGTTTTCCCACATAGTTTCCCAAACCATGCGGTAACCATGCACCCCTTACTATCCATGTAGAATATTCCATGTGGTTTTCTAGAATGGTTTACAAACTATGTACTAACCATTTGATTAACCACTAACCAAAAATACCACATGGATTCATAGTTACCTAGGAAAGGGCACATGGTTTTCCAAACCATTCTCCAACTGTGTGACACCAACCGTTTTCTCAAAATTTCAACATTTCTCCAAATATTAAAAGTAAACCTATTGGAGAAATTCAATATAAAAAATAAACATAAAACTACCTCAAAATAAAATCATGGGTGTGACATGTTTTTAATCCACCAATAAATCAATAAAAATTTCCTCTAGGTATAATGATTAAACTTGAGTCTAACCTTGGCAATCTAGTAAAATTTTACTCCTAAGTACCAATTTTTCATCATCCTTTTGCTTCATCTCAATGATTTCCGTCTATATATCTTCACATGGAGTGTGAGGGAAGTAGTTACTGAAAAATGTACTATTAAACTCATCCCATTCCAAAGAGTCAATAACACCCTCTTATATTGTATTCTTAACATAGTTCCACTATTTATTTTATTCACCTTCCAAATGATAAAAATATACGACAACCTTCTAATGATCACAACATAAGATAATAGACAATTACTTCTTAATGGTTCTAATATATTTTTTAGCTACTAGAAGTTTTGAAGAATGACTAAAATAATGTTTTTGTTAGCTCATAAAAGACTCAACAATAATTTACTACCTCTTTTGATCATTTAGATTATTAACATGATTCACGGACTTTGAATTCTGTGATTTCATAGAAATTTTTTTTTGAATCCTATGTCCCCCAACATTTCAATGCTCGGGTGGAGAATCATTGCATTTTCCAAATCATTTTTTGTTTTTAATATTCCTTATCGTTCTATACATTCACTCAAACCCAAATAGAAATGTGTAAAGAAAAATAATCTTAGTGGGAAACCAAATAATCGTGAAAATATTTTAGGATTTCTAAATAATGAATCCTTTTTTCAATATATGGGACAATAGGATTAACCTAGGTTTTCTATTATAATTACCAAAACATTTAAGATTTTATCCTATTATTGGAATAACCCCTAGGGTTTTCACAAATTCTTTTTAGTCCTAATATCCAATGATTTAAAAATGTCTAATCTTATACCGACTATAGTGACCCAATATTTTCATAGAAAAATATTTCATATTTTTTTATTAATATTCAAAAAAATTCTTAGATACATGTTTGAGGTCCATAAAAGATTAGTGTATTTGGAGAATAAATTAAAAAAGCTTATTTCATTTAATAAATTCAATATTTCCCCAAACGATCTTCTTAGTTTGTACTCTTCATTAATATACCATATTAAAACATATTTTCATTACATGGGTAATGGAAAAATAAGATATGGTGAGTTTAGACCCTCAGTAAGGGTAAATGTGATATCCCAACTTGGGTTCCACTAAATGGTGCCCCTAGTCGGTTGGCCAAATGCCATCAACAGAACATCCCCAGATACTAGAGGGTTTCGATTAGTATTATGGGTATGGTAAGTCATTCATGGGGAGAATATACCCTCTTGTATCAAAATAAAACACCAATAAAAGCAAACAACAAAAACAACGTGCAGAAGTGTATGAATAAAAAATGATACCGTGTCATATGATAGTAAAAAATCAGAAAATAAATTACTCAATAGAAAGGTAAAACATTATATTATAATTAAAGTGTCAAGAGTCTATAATGAAACTAAATGTAAATACACAACAACCACAAACAATGTCTTGAACCACGTTCGGTTGCCTCTCCAATGCCCCAATCCAAAATAACAACATATTCTAGGTCCTTGCCCTTATCATGTCCTACAAGAAAAATTCCTACTCTGGTGCTAATCATGTAGCTTGAATGGGGTGTGAGTACATCATAGTAGGCCACCAAAAATGGTGTCTAAATGTGTCCAGTCAAAAGATAGATCATTCATTTCTAGGAAACATTAAATACAGTGGCATTATTAAACAGTTATCACATTTTCATTTAATCTTTAATCATCGGATTAGGCCCAGTTTCAATTCAGGTTTCCTATTTGACTATTCATTCTGTATTATTAATCATTTGGTGTAGGTCTACATGCCTAGAACCCCAAATATCATTAAGTGTAGGTCACTATTCCTATCTCCCGAAATCACATTAACTATAGGTCTCTCTGCCTATCACTCTATATCTCATTCAATGTAGGTCTTCATGTCTAGAACTCCATAATCTCAAGCTTAGAAAAATATTGTGGTGGAACACCATGTACAAGTCCCAAATTCTAATTGTTGAAGAACTCAGTGTCTACCACCACAAAAATATCTATAATTTAATCATTCATTAATTCAAAATAATTTTCCACATCAATCAACTACTAATCCAATGATTATTTACACATTTCAGAGTCCATTAGTTAACAGAACAATTAACTAATCACTTAACTCATTAATTAATTCATCAAATAATTAATCAATCAACACAATTATCAATCCATAATTAATTCTTCACAATTAGTTATCTATATAAAATATCAGATATCATAATTAATTCTCAGAATTAATTATCATTGATCAACATCATGTAACATAATTAATTCTAACAATTAATTATCTTTCGTCAATATCATGGTAGATAACTAATCCTCATAATTAACTATATTACATAGACAAACATAATTTTATAATTAATCCCCCACATTAATGATATGAACACAATCAATTCAATATCTCAATTAAAATAACAATTTGGGTAACCCCCCTTCATTTGTTCCACGATTCAACTATCTATTAATCACCATGTAAACTCACAAGTCAATTTCACATTCCTCATTACTCTAGTATAGGAATCAATTATCAAGTAAAGCTAGAAAAATTCATAAAATCGCATTCAAATATCAAATCACAACTATGGGAGTTCGATTTAGAACACCTAACTTAGTTTATTGATGGATGTTATCCCAATAGAAATCCCCAAAATCGGAGCTTCACAACTTCGTCAATCAAGCATTAGATCTAAAACCACAAAAAAAAATTAAGATCAATGGAAAAATGTTCGTTAAAATCTATATCATGACCCATAATCCAAGATCTAGATATCAACTCATAGGCTTATATCCATGTAGACATTGGAGATCATCCATGAATATATCATGGAAACATAGAGGAAAGAACAAGAGAAGAAACAGAATGAAATCTACTTACCAAAACAAGAGAGGACCTTCAGTCCATGCTTTCGATCTAAAGAAATGATTTTCATATCACCTTAGAATACCTCTAGAAGTCCATGGGAACACCTGCAATTTTTCAAGCATGATACAATGTCAAAATATGAGATTCTTAGAGGGTTTTTTTGGATTTAAAATGGATTTTAGGATTTAAAATTTTTCACACACGGTTTCTGGGAAGGGGAACAAGATTATGGAAAAATATGCACCAATCGTGAGGACCTCTCTGTCTAGGGTGCATGATCGTCATGGTTTTGTTTCAAGGTTTTCTAAACCTTACGCAACCCATGTAGACCTCTCTATCCAGTTTCCCATAATTTTAATGGTTTTGTTGCATGATTTTTCAAATTTTTTACAAACCGTGAATAGCCCACTGGCCTTTACTTTTCCTTAGAAATTCACCAAAATGCACCCCAAGACACTAATCTCAATCAAAGTCACTTAAAAACATAAAAAGTACCTAATAAAATTACCTATATGACTCTAGAAATGGTCAGGATCTTACAATCTCCCCGTGTTATAAAAGCACAGCCTTGAGCTGCACTCTCAAACATCTCTATGATTTCGTGCCAAAAATGATGGACTATTGAGACCTCATGTCCTCTTACCATTCCCAAGTTTCCTCTTGAACACCTCCATGTTTTTGTATCACATGAACTAATAGAACAGCCTTTCCGTAGAACACATTCTCTCTATAACCCAACACACGTATTGGATACTCCTCAAAGTACACATCTATATCTAGTTCAACCTCTTCTACACCAATCACATGACAAGGGTCGGGGTGATACCACCATAGTTTGACACCTGGAAAAAATCATTCATAGCACTAGATTTCTATTAATGTGTTAATTGATATTCCACCATCCTAATTTTCTCCATCACTTCAAACGATCCTAGGAACATGGGTGCCAACTTGCCTAGCCTATGTATCCTACAGTGACCCAATCTAGGAAACACCTGAAGGAATACATGATCACCCTTTGTAAACTATATGGGTCACATCGATCTATCATCATATAACTTCATCCTATTCTGAGCTATATCCATATGTTTTTTAATCAACTGCTCCTCTTCTATTGTCTCCTAAACAAGACTCAGTCCTAACAGCTCTGACTCACCCACCTCTAAACAACATAGTGGTGATATACAAGGTCTACCATAAAGATCCTCATATAGTTCCATCTGTATAGTTTCCTGATAACTATTGTTATATGCGAAATCTAAAAAAAGCCAAGTGTTTCTCCCAAGAACCACCAAACTCAAACACACATGCTCTCAGCATATCCTCTAACAATTATATGGTACGCTCTGACTGCCCAAAAATCTGTAGGTGGAAGTCCGTGTATAAAAAAACCTGTATACCAAGAAACTTCAGTAAACCCCACGTGAAGCATGAATTAATGCATTAATCACGATCTGATACTATAGTCCACCACACCCCTGGAAACGAACCATCTCTTGTACATACAGTTCTCCCAACGATTCTATGGTAATGTTTTCCCGGATATGAAGGAAATGTGATACCTTTGTTAGCCTAACCACAACAACCCCAAAATAATCATTCTTACTAAGAATCACTATATGTATTACTAAAAAATCCATAGTCACGTTATCCAACTTCCATTACAGAATATGTAACAGTTGCAATAGGCCCCCATGTCAATAATGCTTTGCCTTAATCTACTGGAAGGTAAAATATCTTGTTACAAACCCTACTATCTCTATTTTCATGTCTAGCCACCAAAATTTTCTTCATAGGTCACATTAAATATTTCTAACACAAGTATGTATCACCCACTTTGAGGTATTAAATTCTTTCATTAGTTCTTCTTGCATTCTCATATGCACAACAACGTAATTTCTCAAATATATGATCTCGTCTTCATTTATTATTCAGTCAAAAGGTGTCTCACCACCATAAAAGATTTCCCTTAAGGATAAACACTCTGGATCCTTGTACATCCTTTCCCTAATCTGTCAAAAAAGTGTAGAATCTACTGCTATATAAACCAGATTCAACCTCTCCTAACTCTCCTGAACTACCACATACATTTCTGCCATCAAAGTCACCATCTTACACTCTTCACTCAACTCAGGTACCAACAGAGTTTGATTTTTCCTTCTCAAGGAGACATCCATACTATTCCCCTTTTTGGGTGTATACTCTAGTTCAAAATAAAATTACTACATACACTCTACCCTTCTTCACTGCCAAAGATTCGAGTTGAGCTGTGAAAAGCTATACAACGATATTTTTTGATCCATAAAAACTGTAATCTTTTCACCCAAAAGATAGTGTCACCAACACATAAGAGTATAAACCACTACTACAAACTCTATGTTATGCATAGGGTAATTTCATTCATGATACCTCATAAACTGGGACCCATAAGCAGTGAATTGATCCCCTTTCATCAACATAGCTCTGAGTCTGATCCCTGAAGAATCACAATACACCATATACTCTTTACCAGACTCAGGTAAGAAAAAAATTAGTGATGATTTCAAGCACTTATTCAACACTTGGAAAGCATTCTCGCATGATTTTGTCCAATGAAACTTTATCTCTTTCATTGTCAAGCCTGAAATCGATCCTTCCAATCCATAATAGTCCTGGATGAAATTCTTGTAATAACCATCTAATCCCAAAATGATTTGGATATCAAAAACATTTCTAAGATGCTACCAAGAAATCACTGAGTGCACCCTTTTTGGACCCACCACCACACCTTATTCTAAGATGATGTGCCACAACTTGGGTACCCTATTAATCCAAAACTAACATTTATATAGCATAGTGTATACCCAATTCTCTCTTAGTGAACTCAAGACATTGTCAAGATATTGGACATGATCATCATGAGTTTTATAGTACACCAGGATATCATCCACAAACACAACCACAAAACCATCTATTTACAGGTAAAAGATAATGTTCATCAAGTCCAAGAACACTACTAGAGCATTTCTCAACCCAAAAGTCATTATGAAAAACTCTTAAAGGAAATACCTGCTTCTGAAAGTAGTTCTTGGTTTATCATAGGTCTGAACACTCACCTGATAATACCCTAATCGCATATCAATCATGGAAAACACACAACCCACTTCATCTGGTCATACAGATCATCGATACACATAAATGGATATCCGTTCTTTACGGTCATTTTATTCATCTTTCAGTAACCAATGCACATGTGTAAACTTCCATTGGCCTTCTTTACAAACAAGGAAGGTGATTCCCATGGTGAAGTACTTGGATGGATAAACCCTTAATCCTCCAACTCCTCCAATTGGGTTTTGAGCTCTTGAAGATCATTTGTTACGAGTCTGTATGGTGTAACAGAAATAGTCTCTGCCCTCAGCATGATCGGAATAGTGAATTCCACATCTCTCTCAGGTGGCTACCTTGAAAAGTCTTTATGAAAGAAATCCTAAAACAGTTCTACTATTGGTGTATGGACATATTTTCTACTACTATTATCATACAACAAAATACTAGCATCATGGGATTTGAGCTCTCCTAGTTGCTGAGTAGTTTTCCTAGCTCGACTTGTAGGGTATCCCATTCTACACGATGAACATACTGGTCAACCTTAAGATATTTAATGGTCACTCTCTTTCAGTAACAATATATGTGGGCTCAGTATGCGACTTGCCAGTCCATACCCATTATTAGGTCAAAGCCCATTATATCATTGACATAAACATTCTTGAAAAAATGATACTATCCAATCCCTAGAGAATGTATCATGCATAAACAAATATCCCTAGACCGTGTTCCTAATGGTTTATCCATATTCATCACCCATATTATAGAGTCCACCTCCAGGATCAAACCATTAATAAGATTCACATATAAAAAGTAATGAGAGGCACCATTATCAAACAAAGAAGTAGAAAAATTTAAATCAGATAGAACAATACCTCTCACAGTCGATGGACTAGCCTCGATGTCCACAAGTATAGGTTTCACTACAAGTATATGTAGTTCCCCTCTTCCCAATGGTGTCGTCTAACTCCCTTGAGTTGCACCACTATATTGAGATGGATGATAATACCCTGAATCACCATGTCTATTACCTCTACACATCTTTTAGTAGAACTATAACTTCCAGACCTATATAGTGTAGAAGAAACCCTTCCAATACTCCCACTCTTAGTAGGTACTCCCTATGCACCAGCCTACCGCTACTTTATGAGAAACTTCTGTAGGTGCCCAATATTTCCACAAAACTGGAACTTCACTAGTGGTTGAGGGCAATGTGTTTGATAGTGTCCCTACCTACCGCACTAGTGGAAAATCACATGAGTAAGATCTGGTTCAACTATTCCTCTTGACTTTCCACCTTACTTTCGACTATCCAGATTAAGGTTCTTCGAATGGTGATTCCTACTCATTGAAGGCACACTCCTTGATCATCCAGTGAAAACTACTTGTCCAATACTGGAAGCCTCTTTCAAGTTCCCAGCTAAAATGAGAGCCTGATTAACCACATTTGATAATTTCTTTAGCCTAAAGATTTTCACCTAGGACTTAATTTCACACATAAGTCTATCATGAAATATTTTTCCTGAAGAAGTCTCATCTTCTGCCAAAGATAGAGAAAAGTTTATCAATCTGTGAAATGTTCATCGTAATTCATTACGGTTGTGATTCCTTGGGTCAGATTCATAAACTCTAAAGCCTTCTCTTGCCTCAAAAACTCTAGATAGAATCTCTCTAAGAACATCTCCAAGAACTCCTTCCATAAAATATCATCAGTCTATACAAATCATACCTGAATGTCCCACCAGTGCTTCACTGCCCCTGCAGCATATAAGGAGCCAACTTGAACCTCCTCTCAGTCAGAGTCTCCAAATGGTCAAGTATTTTCTCTAATGATTAAATCTAAAATTCATCAACCTTAGGTCCACCATCTAATATAAAGGTATAAGGGTGTTATTGTTGAAATGCCATTCTCAACTGAAACATGAATTTCTAAACCCACCCTTGTTCTCCCTCTATGAATTGTGTGAAATAAGATATGTTCTCTCAAAACTATTCCCTTTCCTCCTCAGCTTTCACCAATGGTGTCACATGTTTCTTGTCTATAAGTTCATTCCAAGACATACCCCTTAGTCTCTCACTAAACAAGAGTTGTGAGGAATATCTCTATAAATACAAACACGCATTTTAGGTCTTATAATGTATCCTCATAACAATTTTGTAGGTGGAGAAACTAACAAAAAAAGTTTCAACACGTACTTTTTCCCCTTTTTCATGCCACATGGTCAACATTGAGGCCTTATTACTACCCTTAGCCATCTTACTTCTAGGGTTTAGTTAGCAATGCTATAGACATTATAATTAATTAATTAGACCATTAACTGACCAAATTATCTAAAATTTATTATTACAACTGTTAATCAATTAGTCATACTCCTTTCGTCAATCAAGGTTCTCATTATACACCCATTTATTCTCATTTTGCTTCATTATTTTAAAGTTACAACAAGGAAAAGTAGTTCATGTTCAACAACTTGCCCAAAACATGTTTTCCCATGAGTGCCTAGAATGACACATGTCACTATAGAACTGAGTGACTAGAATGTTACATACAGACTCAAGTATCATGCCTCTTTGGAAACGAATCAAAATTCAATAACAGTCCAAAAAAATATCACATCACACTACAAGTGTGTCACCCAAGGTGAAATAATATCCAATTGTAACAACAAACTGCAGTCACAACAATCCCACCCTGAGTAGTCATATTTTCCCCCATACATGGGTTGTCAACTCTAATGCATGAGATCATTACCAAGCCTCCAATATTCCTCATCTCTTATCTACCAAGCCTCTAATACCACTTTGTTACGTCCTAGACTGGGTTCCACTAAATGTTGCCCCGAGCTGGTTGGCCACATTCCCTAAAACGCACCTCCCTAAATGCCAGAGGGTGATAACTAGAAGTGTGGCACTAATAAGTCAGTCTTGGGGAGACTATACACTATTTTATCAGAATAAAACACAAATAGAATCAAACAGCAATAAAAAAGTGTCGAAGAATATAAATAACCAAAATAATATCATGTCATATAATATTCAAAAACCAAAAAAAATACAATACTCAACTGAAAGGTAAAACGTGCTATAACAATTCAAGTGTTAAGTGTCTAGAATGAAACTAAAAGTAAAGACACAACAACTCCAAAGTGAGACCCAAACCACGTATGATTACCTCTATCATGATCCAATCCCAAACAACAACCTTTCCAGGGGCCTTTCCATTATCTTGTCCTGTAACAATAATGTTTTCTCAGGCCTCGATCAAGCGGTCTGAATAGGGTATCAGTAAAATTCAGAAGGCCACCACCAACGGTGTCTAATGTGAGTCCAGTCTAAAGATAGCGCATGTAGTTATATGAAGAAATAAATACAATTCATAATTAAATAGTTATCACATTGTAATTTAATCTTTAATCATCACATTATTCCCAGTTTAAATTCATGTTTCCCATTTGATTCATCATTAAGTATTATTAATCATTTGGTGTAGGTCATCATGCCAAGAACCCAAAATATCATTATTTGTAGGACTCCATACCTATCACCCCAAATATCATTAAGTGAAGTTAGACATTATAAACACTCTATATATCATTCAGTGTAGGTTTTAATTCCTAGATCCCCATAATCTCACACATGGATAACAATTGGGGAGGAACACCATGTCTATGTCCCAACTTCTAATCATTCTAGAACACAATGTCCAGCACCACAAAAATCTTAGCCATTTAATCTTTCATTAATTCAAAAAAAATTCCACATCATTCCATTACTAATCCAATGATTAGTTAAACATTTTAAAGGCCATTAGTTAACTCAACAATTAACAATCACATCACCGAATAATTAATTCATCAATTAATTAATCAATCATCATAATTCTCATACTATAATTAATTCTTCACAATTACTTATTCATATCAACTCTCAACTTTTCATAACTAATTCTCATAATTAATTATCTTTGATCAATATCATTACACATAATTAATTCCCACAATTAATTATCATTGTTCAACATCATGGTACATTACTAATCCTCATAATTAATTATCTTACATAGCCGAAAATCCTTTTAAAATTAATTCCCCCCAATTAATTATCTTAAAAAAATAAATACAATATCTCAATTACATTATAAATTTGGGTAACCCACATTTTTTGTTCTATTATTCAATATCAATTAATCCCCGTGGAAAATAAAAAGTCAATTACACATTCTAAATAACTCTAATTAAGATTCAATTATCAAGGGAAGATAGAAAAAATCATAATCTAAAATTCACATATCAAATCAGATCTATGGGGGTTCGATTTAGGCAACTTACCTCAGTTTATTGATAGATGTTAGCCCATTGGAATTCTAAAAAATTCGAGCAGCACAACGTTATCGATCAATCTTTTGATCTAAATCCCTAAACCAAAAATTAAGATCAAAGGCATCCAAATCATGAAAATATATATCTAGATCCACAATCATAGATATAGATCTCAAATAATAGTTTTAAATCTAAGGAAATGGTGTAGATATTCTATGAAAATATCAAGGAAAAATATTGGAAAGAATAGGAGAAGCAAAGGGATGAAATCCACCTACTGGGAAAATAGAGGATCTTCAATCTGGGCTTTTGATATGAAATACTAATGTTCGAATCACCATGGAATCACTCTGTAAGGCTCTGGGAAAATCTAGATTTTGTCAAGCGTGAGAAAAGGTTAAAATATGGGAGTCTTGGAGGGTTTAGGTGGCTTTAAAATGGATTTTTTGGATATTCTATTTTATGTGCACGGTTTTGTTGGGTAGGGGTATAGTATTTTGGAAAATCATGTGGAAACCATGTGGACCAGTCTGTCCAGGTTGCACGGTCGGTATATTTTGGTCCCAATGCTTTTCAAACCATGTGCAAACTGTGTAGACCTCTCTTTCCAGTTATTTACGCTTGGAACGGTTTGGATGTATGGTTTATCAAACCGTGCGCAAACCGTCCACCTTCCAATATCCTTTAGACTTCATTAAAAATTCAACCAAATGAACCTCAAACCATTACTTTCAATCAAATATACTTAAGAAAATCAAAAATAACATGAAAATGCTCTTGATATGACTCTAGAAAATGCAGGGATCTTATAGTAAACATGTCATATATCAATCGATGATCATCTGAAATCATAAGATAATTATAAAGGTCTGAGGAAAATAATATAACCTAAAAAGTTCATAAAAAACCTATAATAGTTCATAAAATGATTCATAGATTAAAACTATTTCATTTCAAATGAAATGTATTATAATAGTGATAAATAATAATAAATCAATCACGCATTATATGTTATTATCATAAAAGTTTTTTCCCCATGATAAGTATAAAGATCATTTCATATGTTAATGTTATCTACCAATAACATAAAATTTTACTGTATATGTAATGAACACCTATTTCATATATTGGAGCAAAAAAATTGACATTTTTTCCATCATAAATCAAAAACATCATCTAGTTTCCCTTAGTAAATCATGCACATCAACTTATTTCTCATAATAAATCAAGACCATTGAGTTGTTTGTCATCTCTATCTCATGAGATAGAAAATAATGACTAATGAATTAGTGTGACATATAATTATATTCCCACCCATCAGATAATTAAAATCATACATATCTGGGAAACAATATCATAAAACAATCACCCAAACATAAAATCATTTACCCTGAAATAAAATGGGGTTCTTAAACATTTCATAATCTCCTCATAGAATAACCCATAAAAAACAAATAGGCTTTGAAAAAATCTTATAATAATAATAATAAACCATATAGAAATAGAATAAGTACGACATAGTTGGAACATATCCACTCTGAAGAGAAATTAAAATCAAATTATGTTACCATAAATAAAAGTTTCCATAAAATATAAGTTGGATTACGTTTTGATAAAAAAAAAATTTCATTTTGTAATCACTTCATTAAAATATAAATATTATTAAAATACTATATAAATCATTTTATTTTAAAATAAAATTGTAAAAAAGTAAATTAATCATTAATGTATTGAGAATTCATGATGGAAGAATATTTTGTTGATGATGTAAAAGTGAAAACAAAAATTTTTTAATAAAATTTTATAAAAATTAAAATAAATCCATATTAGTAAATGATAAGAAGATTCGTTTAAACCATTTTTAAAAAGTAATAAAAGTGATGAGATGTATTTTTAAAATAATTGAATAAAAGTAAAATTATAATTGAAAACATTTTTAGAAAAAAATAGTTATGAAAGAGAAGGATTACCAACTGAATATTAACAAAAAATTCATTTTCCTTAAAAAAATTATTTCAATTAAATTTTTACTTAAATTGACGAAAATAAAAGGAAATGTGTATTTAAAATAAATATATTTAGGATAAAAACATTACATGATTTGTCTGATAAGTATAATAAAACAGGCATAGTAGAAATTAAAACATAAATGATCCATATTAATAATAGGATTGAGACAAAAATGTTTTACCTCACATTCCACTATCTTAGAAAGTTAATTAACCTAATGTACAATATATTTAATTTTTTAGAATTATATTCCAAAGTCATATAAATAATTATATTATAATATATATTAATCCTATATATATTTATTTATTTATTTATTTATTTAGATTCATCTATGATGGTAAATAAAAACAATTATTTTCACTGCTCCTAGAGATGGAAGGTCGTACCTACACATGAATGTTGTTTTAAATTAACGAAGGATATAATGAAATAAAGGAAATTGATAATTCACTATTCCGAAATCATTATTATATCATGTAAATTATATATACTCTTGAATTCCAACGTTTTTAACATCCATGAAAAATTGAAATGGAATATGAATCACGTCGCTTCATGGATGTAGATCCACACATACACACAAGAACCGTTATCATTTTCCAGTAAATTAGACGGTAATAATTTTGAAACAATATTATAAATAAATAATAATAATTCCTTAAATATAATATATAAACATTTAAACCATCCACGTATTATGGTGATGAAAAATTAATTGTATCTCTACATGGAGATGGTAAGTCATATGTGTTCATGAGTGATATATTCAATTACCATTTGATGGAAAAGAGGATGAATAAAAGCTGTTTAATAATAATAATATCATTTTACTATATTTAACTTATTAATATTTTTTTCAATGAATCATATAACATATTTAAATAAGGTAAAATAATGACTATAATTGAATTAATCGGTTAACGTGATTACATATTTGTTGAAACAATTATTTTGATTTCCTCTTACGTATTATAAAGTTATAATTTGGGTCATGAAAAACCAGAAAAATGTGTATATCTATGTTGAGATGTGATTTTTTTGGCTATGCTCAAGATAGAAGCATCAAAGTGGGGTGAATAATTGAAAAGTGTGGAACCCATTTATAATTGAGGGAATGGGCACACCTGGGATTCTTTAATGTATTAAAATATATATAAGACATCTCTACAAAAATGATTCAAAATGGATAGGGGTTAGAATATATGGTAGTATATGGTTTAAATTCAATCAAACAATATAATGTTTAAAAGTTAATATGGTGTTTTGAACTTTATCTTCTGGTTTTACCCCATATACAACCTATTTAACACTTAATCGCAATAATTCCTTTCCTGCTATTAAATGTAAATAATTTTACATACAAATCGATAATTGTCTCAAAAATAACTGAGGGTTGATTATTTTACCATATATTATCAACATTTTCTTATTTAATATTTTTCTGGTATTTAAATAATTTAACAAATTACCATTTTTATAAAATATCATCAATGTCAATTTTGATAAAATTCATTTAATTTGACATAAAGGGAATAAATAAAAAAATTATTTTTCATCCAGACATTTGGAATAATATTTATACATAATAATAATATTTAAAATTCATTTAGAACTATAATTTATTTAAATTATATAACTTCAAATATTTTAAAAATTATTTATAATATTTTTATGTTATGTAAATAAATATTGTGTCAAATTTATTGAAGCCTTTAAGGTAATTATATAATTACTAAAAAATATAAATAACTTTATATCATGAAAATATTTTTATCATTCTCGATTTAATGTTTTATATTCAATCATAATGTTTGTCCCTTTGAAGACAAAGAATAGATATTCAAAAGTAATAGAGTGACATTTTTTAATTTTCATTTATACAAATATTATATACGTTTTCTTCATAGAAATGAGTCTATTAAAAAATAATCCTTAAGGTTCTAAAAGTAGAATTTCATTCATACAATAATTATTATCATAGAGAATTATGGCGTTATAACTTATTTATTACCTAGATTAACCTGATTTACCCTTTACTGAAGTGATAAATTTTACCACGGTTACTATTCATATTGAAAAAACGGAAATAGGGCCAATTTTAAAAATTGGATCCTCATAATTTAAAATATTGAATCCATATTTCATTATTAAATTTCAATAATCAAAATAATTTATTTTTAAAAATAATCATTGGAAACACAGTGAAATCCATATTATTTTAATAAACATTTTTAGGTGTAAAACTAGGTTTATTCTTTTCCCATTTCTATAAAAATTATTAGATAATTGGTAAAACATTTTATCAAATATATAATATTTCAATTTCATTAAAATCATTTTCCTATTGTGAATAATTTAATTTTTAAAGATAAAAATACTTTTCATGCATAAAAACTTTTTTCAAAAAGGCTTCTCTTTTATTTTCAAATGATTTGAATTTTTATTTCTAAATAATTGAAAACAAATGAATTAATTTTATTTATATTGAATTTATATGTTTCTTAGAATATATTCCATTCCTTCCAATATAATAAATTGGTGATAACTATTACACTAAATAATTATATTTTAATAATATATCGTTGTTCTTTTAAAATAATTATTAAATGTTACACAAGCTATCAAATAAATGAAATTTATATATTGAGATATATTACATAAAATTTCCAGGTTCTATAATTTCTCAAACCATATACATTAAAATCTATAAAAAATGAAAATTTAAGTCTACATAGAGATAAAATTTGAACTATATTGAATTGAGATCCAATGTTGACATCAATGTATTAAAGAAGTCTTCAACATGCATTGGATTTTGAATAGAACATTAGAAATATTTATCCACATCAAACTGAAGTTAAATTATTAAGGAACATTCATTAATTGGAATATGTGTGATGATATTTGTTGATTCATTTTGATAGATGTTGGGAGAAAAATCTTCTACTGGTTGAGTAATCATATAATAGTGGTTTTCATCCTATAATTCCAATGTAACCATATGATGTTATATTGAGTAATATACAAATAACTACAACATGTTCTGATGAAGTTTGAGAGTGAAAATTATTAGTATCGGATCATTCCCATGAAATTAATGAGAGGATAGAAAACATTCCATGACATCTCAATGTAGAATGGGGACAACATAAGAGTTTCTATATTATTGTGTTATCAGATATAGAGTTTAATCTTAGAGAAAAAATATTCCACAGAATATTTCCCTGGAAGGGGTTATGAGATTCATGAAAAAGGTAATTTTGTTTCTTATATAAATCATTACATTAAGATTTTTTTGGATTACAAAATATAATCTAGATCTTCTACTTAACCTCTGACAAGTGCATGTTTTGTTCCATTTATAACATTTAAATAATTAAATACTTGATTGACTATATATTTTATGCAAACTAAACGTATTCATTATATTTTTTAGGAAATATAGTTAGTAAATTAACTATAAAATTGGATTTAATGTTTTATTTGAGGTTTTTTTCTTCTTTTTTGAGTTTTAATAATAATAATTTATGTGTTGGTATGATATTTTAGGTATCTTTGGTTGTGTTTTTATTGTTTTGGGATTAGATCAAAGAATTGGGGAGGAAACATTATGGTGGAACCTATCTTCATAAGACTGAATATGGAACTAGGTACTTTGTAGGTTTATACTAGGTACATAGTTTAATGTAAAGAGGAGGGGGCCTTGGGGATCTACAAGGTATATATTAAATCTTGGAAGTATTTTGTTTTTATTTTTTATAAAAAATAAGAATTGTAATTTTTACCTTTTATCATTGAAACACGTGTCCCCTCTTCATATTTCCCTAATTACCACTTCTGGGAACTCCCATCATGGTGTTTACTCTTGTTTCCTTCATGTAATATTGATACCTCTAAAAAATAAATCCTAAATTTGTCTAGATTTCCTCATGTTTAAAATTTTGAAATCCCTATATAACCTTCTCCTCTATTAATATCATGTCTTTTTACTTTTTTCCATTTTATAAAATTATTTTATTATTCTGTATGTCACTATATTATTAGATAATTTATCAGAAAACTTTTCAATTCTCTTGTTTTTTGATATCGATGACTTATGTTAGGGTTATTGGAGTGCTTATTCACAATTTTCATTTGGTTTCATTTTATCAATAATTTATTAGGGGTTCATTGATATTTTTATTTGATGTTGGGAATATTAATTTCATTATAATTAGGTATTTCAATTGAATGATAGTTAAAATAATCATAATGATGTTCTACCTTGGTTGTAGCTATGTTTTGGTTTATTTTCCAATGTAATAATTTTTATTACATGTGTATTTTATTGTCAATAATTATCAAATTTTATTTAGGATTTATAAAGGTGTTCTATGTATTAATTAGGGTTTGAGGATGATCTGATCAAGGATAAAAATTTGATATGTGGATTTTGTCCATATAAATTACCTTAGGTACCACAATGGATGGATCTATGAATAAGTTTTTAAGTTAAAAATATTAATCTCATTTGTTTTAAAACATACGTCACAATATTTTTATCGTGATAATTTGATATATCGATTTTTCAGTTCATTGAAAAGTAACTTTTGCTTATAAAGAATAAAATTTTAATTCCATTATAATTATATTTAAAATTTATTTTTGATAAATCATGAATAATTAAGAAACATAATTTTATGGAATTAGTCCACTTAGAACATTTATATTTAGCACTATTATCACCTTATTAAATCATGTGAACCACATATCGGATGTTGGAAACTTTTTCTCCAATTTAAATTTTCCAAAATATAGAATTTTGATCTGGAGTTTTTTTTTCAGAAAATTGTAAATTTAGAAAATTTATAGGGTCCTAGGGAGATTTTTAATGAGATTAATGGTGTGTTTAATATGTTTCAACGTTCCAGATGAATTTTTGGATTATTAAAACACATAGTAATCTATATTGTTTTAAAGTGAGTGTATTTTTTATAAATTATTATATATAATTTGATATCCTTATATTGTTAATAAAAAATATTGATGGATGTTGGACTTCCCTCAAAATCATAAGACTTCATTATTAAATCTCTTTAGACCCACAAAGGTTATTGATGTTTCCTATATAGTTTAGGGTGAAGTATAAGGGTTGTTAGGTGCTAATACAAATGAATTATTTATTCCATATGTAAGTATATATTTAATTAAGGAAATTTATTTTGTACCAATCATCACATTATACTAGATTTTTACTATTTATTATCTCCAATAATCAGATGATTAATATGTGAATGATCATTATGTAAACATAGATAACATTTTTCATCGATAACTAGGTAATGGATGAATTATTAGTATAGAATGTGATTGTTTAACACGTAACTACTTCTGGTTCAACTTAACTAGGTTATTACCTAAATAAGGAATAATTTCCTAAAAAACAAAAAAAATGTGTTTAATAAATAGACTTTGGATTTATATTTATTTCAAGAATATCCAATAATTTATATTTTATCACCTTTAAAAAGTGTTTTTAATTATTTTTTCTTCTAATAATAACCAAGTGTCGGTTTAATGGTAACTAAAACATTTGTTTTAAGTATTATAGTATAGTATAGTGAAAAATATTAAATAATGATGATTTCTACACATTAAATAAAATATTTCCTAGATAAATATTTTAGTGAGAAAAGCATGTGTTGGAAGTTAAATCAACCTTGAAATGTAAAACATAAATAACCATTATAAGGTGTTTCAATCTTCAATTGGGCTATAATATAAAGGTTTTGGTTACATCCACCATTATATCACAAACATATTTATTTCATATGTATACGAGTAGCCTACCAAGTTTTATATAGTTCTTTACAGGCATATAAAATTGTGAATAATTAATTGATTTCACCTCTTAATATTTATTTTACCTGATTTCTATATACATGATTATTTCTTATGATTTATTTCTCTTGTACTTCACAAAATTTATATCATGTTTGTGTGATCCTTGAATGATAGGTATGTTATTTCATTATTATAAGGGATAATGTTACTATATTATATCAATAATTTTTATAATTTTCTATAATGGAAATTTTAGCTATTAAAATTGAAATTTTATTTGAGAATGACTACCAAATGTTATGGTGAACATTTTTTTGTAGAATTTATAAGATTTTAAATATGAATACATTCATTTATTTCATGTAAATGTATAATTTTGAAATTTTTATCATTATATCTTGTTTGATTCATATTATTTCTAATGTCACAATACCATTTTTTTATTTCCCAACTCACATAGCACTTTTTGTTTTGAGGGGTAGGATTCCGCTCAATCACCTAGGCTAACATGATTGAATCATTTATTAGAAAATAGGATTATAATTAAGATCATCCCATGATTTAGCTCTATTTCTAGTTAGGTTATCACATATATGTTTTATTAATGTTTTTTAAATCATTCGTTGTAATAATAAATGTTTCCCTTTAGTGAAATTTAATGATTAACTACATGAATTTAAGAGTTAAATAGACATGGTAATTATATTTTATCTCATTTGAACAAATTATTTTTTACCTTATAGTTTAGATACCAATATAAATGTTCTCTATAATTTACCATCATCTTGAGAGGTTTGGGACTCATGTGAATGGGGTGGTATGTATTTAAGGTTTTGTATAAAGCATTTGGAAGGGGATTAAAATGTATCCATTTTAATAAAATTTGTAAGCACATTGTTCAATTACATTTAATGTAAAATATATAACCTTTTAATATCATGTGATAAGGAGCATAATGGTTCTTTTTATCATCATGTATCTATGACTAATTTCAACAATTTTAATATAGTTCATATTAAAATAATAAGTAAAAGGTAAATAGAAATTTTTTGTGTTTTATACTCCTAGGTTTCCATTTATTATTTACTCAAATTTGTTATTCAGGTAATAGGATATTTAAGAACAAATAAATAGATATTCACTTATGGAATTTTTTGAATCTATGAGAAGAATCTTGAAAATTTATATTTTGGGATTCCAAAAAAAGAATCATAACATAATTAATTTTTGGAAACCAAGAGGAGGATATCGAATAAAGTAATTTTAGTTAATATAAAGGTAGAACTTGACTTATGGTGATTTGAGAAAACCAAGGGTATAATTTCAACATAATCCATTTTAAGAAAAATTGTAAAGAGTCTCAACTTAAGAAATATTTTTAAATCTAAGATAATAATATTCAATATGGTATTTGATGATGTTAAGAGGATTATCTTGACTAAATTATTTTAAGGTAAACTAAGAGGATTGTCCAAAATCAAGGAGTTTTATAGAATCCAATATGAGAGCCCTAACTCATGTAATATTTTTTTTAAATGGGAGAATTTTTTTCTCATCTAATATTTGGGAAACCTATAGGGAATTATCAAATATATTCAATATTTGGAAAACAAAGTGAATAATCTCTACCCAATGTATTTTAGGAAACCAGAATGAGTATCTCAAATCATTATTCATTGAAATATATGAGGTGGAAGAAAATTTCTCCAAGCACGCCATTTCTATGAATAACAAACCTTCGATGAAAAAATAACCGATTCAATACTCCAAAATAAAAAATATCCAGATGATAAATAAATTGGATAATCAGAAGTCAATGACATAATGAAATACATGAAAAGAAAGAAAAATAAATTTTTATATGTACAAGGACTTTTTCTTAATCCATGTGTCGAAAGTTAAAATTCCTTGATTCATGTAAATAGAATTTTATTACATGCCTTTAATAATTCTTTTGATCACATGTGATTCACCATACTCTTTGTAGTGGGATCCTTCGGGTGTTCTTAGTGTTCATTGACATATGATATTCATTGAATATAGTTCACCTTGTATGATTTCCATTAGAGATACCTTTATTCAGAAAAACATTTCCACCCCTTAACCCCCAATTAAATGAATAATGATATCCTCTAAAGATATCGAAATATTACTTCTACATATCATTACTTTTCATACACAATCTCTAAGGTGAGTGACCACAAATAACATATAACATAACCTTTTAATTTTACAATAAAAATATATCACCAAACTACATCATTTGATAATATATTCTTAATAGCATATTTCAATCTAGTATTTTGATTCCTAGACCTATCGTAATCTATTATACCATTCCAATCTTATTAATTAGGCATTAAGAACCTAACAATTATTCATTTGGTAGACTAATTCCAATATAATGGTAAATGTATTCCATTATTTAAAACGAATAATCTAAATCATGGGAATAATTTTACAATGAATTACCAAAAATATCTTTTTTTTTACAAACCATCAATCAACATACCACCAATATAAAGAATTAGTTTAGTGAAACTCCCATCATCAATAAATATCTATAAACACAAATGATTAGAAGTTATCTAAAAAAAATATCACCCCTTAATTAGATCATCAAGCATTCAATCTAATATTCATTGTGCATGTTTGAAAATGTAACGTCTCTACTATATCTTTCAAACAAAATCATAGTTATTTCAACACATGAAACCATTAGGAAACTCCTTGTAATTTTTTCATCTAATTCTTCATGAAGGAATAATTTATTAAAATCCAACTACTCTTAATAATGACCTTCTATTGCATCTAATCTCAACATAGTTTGAACATCCATAAATTTAAAAATCATTGAAAATATCTCATTGAAATTAACACCTTTCATTTATTGGAAGCACGTTATGAGTATCCTAGACTTGAATCTCCATATATATGATGATTCAGACATTAACTGATAAAACCATTTATTTTGAATGGATTTCTTTCTTTAATTTATGTTTTTTATAAAAATGGACTAAAAAATTTCGTACCACATATATAAAACCCATTGATTCAAATCTTTCAAACTTGATAATCTTCCATGATTTTAGGTTCTCCATAATTAGAAATATGTATGAAATGTTCATCATTATGATATATTTTCACTGTCTACATATCCCTATTAGATTTATATAGGGTCCCCTATGGATATTATCTTTATGGTACTACAACTTCAAAAAAATGTAATTGATATTTTTCACATGATTTATCCATCCTTGAGAAATCTGAAACTCCAAGCCTTTGAAACAGCATTAGAACTTGACTATCTTCTAGAAGATCCTCTAGAAAATTAGGTGTCTCAAGTTTTGATGTTCCTCCTGAATTATCTTGGCCATCTATAACATCTAAAAATCCTTTCATTTGATATTTGGCCTCTGGGTATATTTTTCTCACATCATAATTCTCCACTATGTTTTTATCACTCCAAATATTTTCTTCATTGAATATCACATTTTTACATATATCCACCACCCAAAGTTTCTTTTCTGATAGTCAAAAACTAAACTATTTGTTGTTGTATCCTACAACGTAACATGATAGTGACATAGAAACAAGAATTTACCTATTATTATAATCAATATGAATATAAAAAAGTGAACAAAAGATTTTTGTATGGGTGAATTCATAAATCCTTATTGAAAAACTGTCTTCTGGTAGATTCTTTCCAAATAAAGAATAAAAACACTAATTAATGAAGTATTTTACTTAATTCACCTCTTCCTCTAAAAACACCATAGGCAATCCTATGTTAATTATAATAATCCATTACCATTCAACTAGTGTATGGATTATACTATCAATGAATCTTTTATATTCCAATATTCATGGTACAGTCATTTAAAATTATATTTCATTATTCTAAAATATCTATCAAAAGTACATACTTCCATACTCACTACCATTGTCTGAATGAAAGAACGTAAACTTGAAACTAGTCTAATTTTCATGGAAATCACTCCAAAAGATAATGATTAAATCTACCATAGGCTTTTGTTTAATGATGAACTCACATCCATATTATGTTTTGTAATTTATAAAGGATATATATTAGAGTGATCATCTATGAGATTAAATCAGATACAGTACCCAAACATTAATATGTGCTAACTATAATTTCCAACCCTTTCATGGCTTAACTTTTATTTAGAAGGACCAGTTATACTATTTCCCTATAATAAACTACTTTGTGGTTTCATACTTTAGGATTCTAACCTATAACATCCCTTTTGTAGATAATATCTTCATCCATTTTCACTGAGGTCACATAGAGAGCCATTAAATTACATTGAAGAAGTAATTTATTTAGTGTGCATCGTAAATTTTGACACTCCCATTATATATAGTGTTATTTCCATTAATAATTTTTCTACAACACTTGACCCATGTTAAATATACCATTCTATATCAGTGAAAATTTTATGGAAACCTTTATCTTATAATTATCCCATGGAAATTTTGTTATTTCTTCAATCCTAGGATGTGTTTCACTCCGTTAAAATTCAGTATGATTCCACTCCTTATCCAGATAAAAATTTCTCTTATACCAACTATCTATGTATTATTTTCATCCACTATAGGCATCCTTATAAACCATTCAAAAATATAATTCATAATTATTTATCTCATAGAAATAGATTTAAATAATCCTCTATAGTTTATCACCCAAGACTCAGGTGAACTTATAGAAATTAAGAGTATAACCCTCCTATATTTTGATATAAGATTTATAGATCTACTTTCAGAAGTGCATCTTATAGAGTTCACTCTAAGATCATTAAATCCATTTATGTTTACCTTCCATAAAATAATTACATCACAATAGGCCACCTTACACTAAGCTACTATTACTTCATCTTCCAATCATTTACCTTTCTTATGACCTTTCAAAGTAGTGGAATATACTCTTCCTTACATGGTATAAGAATTTCCAGAATATATAAATATTGAATTTTGATAAATCTCATCGTAGGCCTTAGATTTCCACAATCACTAAGACATTTTTAGAAATTTAGTTACTCACAACTATAACCATCACATCCCATGATTTAGGGAGTTATAAGAGTAATAGAAATTCCCATTCCAGATCTTCAATGTTCACCTTCACTAACTCTAACTTACTCCTTATCCTATTGATGTTATTAAAATGATCATATGTAGATCTAACTTCTAACAATATCATTAAAATATAATTCTCAGAAAGAATGCATTTTCTATCCATGTGGTCTTCTCATACAAGTGGAAAATTGTTTTCATATGTTATAATGTGGTCATTACATCCCTGATAATAAAAGACACATTCAAGGACAATGACATTCCTATCAACCCCAATTCATTATTATCATGCCTCTCCCATTACTAATGTTTCATCACTTATATTTTGATTCTAATTAATGAAATATTAATTTAATTATTTAATATACAATATTTATCCTCATCATTTAGACCCCACAATTCATGTTTTCAAAATTCTCCGAAGGTATCATATTCTCTTCCAAATCCATTCTTCATGAGATTGTGAACTCCCAATAACTTCTAATCAATTTAAAAGTGAAATCAGAAACTATATATTGATGTTACCATATATGGGAATAACATTGGTTGATGTTTTTAATCTAATACCTGAATTACCTTTACTAGGGTCAAATAAAAATAAAAAATAGATCAGATCTCTATTAAAACTTTTTAGGTTCACAATTAACTTCTAATAAACGACCCAAGAATTATCCATCAAATGTTACATGGTTTAAAAAAATTCATATATAATACCATGATAAAGAGACTAGAAAATATATGAAAAATCATCTAGATTACCAAACCATAATGAACAACCTTCAGATGATGAATAAAAAAGACTAACATAATATAATGAATGAATTAAACATAATAAAAATAATCATAAAAATTACATTCCTCAAACAATATTTTTAATTTATAAGGGGCACACTAAAACACTATTATTTAATTAAATAGAAATGGATTTAAAAATTAGATAGTCCTTCTATAAAACATTATCCACTATATAATTTTTAGTAGGATATAGATGATGTTTCTAACAGTCACAAACATCATATCTTCACGGGATGAATTCAACCTTGGATATTCTTAATAGATGATCCCTACATTCAGTAAAATGATTTCACCACCTCAACTCACTCATCTGATCAATAGTTATGTCCTACAAATATTTCATAGAATTAATTCTACATAAAATTAATTTTCTCACACTATCACTAAGTAGAGTGATGATAGATAAATTTCAACCACCCCTTCCATATATAATATCAGAACACATCAAATAACCAAACTAACAAAAAAACTAGGCTTTATGGATTTTTTTTTCAATAGTATCTAAATACTTGGACCAATCACTATCACTTCTGTTCTTCCAATATAGTCTATCAGACATCATATTCATGAACATTCTTCATCTTTTAGACTAATTTCATTGGTATACAAAAATGGTTTACATTACCAAACCCAATAGAGTGTCTAAACACATAATATTTAATAAACCCAGATGAACTTCTAACTCAATGAATATCTTCGAAACTAATTTTAGAATTTGGAATCAAGTTATTTTGGGAATCATTGAAGATTATCTAGACTCAAGGTGCTCGAGTGAACCCAAGAGAAGAGTCTCAACTCAATGAATATTTTAAAAACCAAAAGGACAATCTCAACACTTGGTATTTGATGAATCCAAGATGGTAATCTTGATTAAATGTCATTGAGGAAAAATCATGGAGTCTCAACATAAGGTTTTTTTTGGAAACCATGATAATAATCTCAACTCAATGTGATTGAGCAATCCAAGATGAGAATAATTAATCAAGGTGTTTAAGGAATCCTATATGAGGGAAAGGGGTAAGTTCTATTTGGGTCTAATAAATGATGGAGTCTTCATATAATTTATTAATATAAATGTAGTTAAAGAAGATACTTTTTTATAAATTCTCGGATTTACAATAGTGAGGATAATTTTTATATGTTAAATTGAAAAAATTACAATCTCAGGATCCATACTTGAAATTTGTTAATATTTTTATTCAATAGAGTGGAAATGGTTAGGTTAATAAGGTAAAAAGAATTATTTTACTACATAAATATACCCAGTTCTCATAAACAATGTTATTTCCAAAATAAAAAATAAATTTCTTATGGAAACCCATTTATTTAGTAAAGTGTGTTGATCTTGGTATTGGTTTCATGTAATGAATAGAACTAATAATTTAACACCATTAAAACTATTTCTTTTCAAAAACATACAATTTATATGTTAAATATAGTGTAGTCATAAAGGTAAATAAAATTTTCCTATTTTGAAGGTAAATGAGTGAAGTGGAAAATTTTCAAAAACAATTATTTATTCTCATTAAATAAATGTTTTTCCTAAATAATCATTTTTCTATTAAAATATTAATTTTGAAGAAAATTTAATGTCAATTTTTATGTCTTATACGGCCTTTTTCTCTTTCTTCACAATTTATTTAGGTTAAAATTAAAATGTATTGGAGACTTCTAAATATATATATATACATATCCAAACTATCAATCATCAACATTGGAATCCAAACAGGTGGTACTTAGTACCGTGTTTGAATTATAAATGGTTAATATTGAATTGATGTCCCAATATTACTTATTTTTTTACTTGATATATATATATTTGAGAGTTTATTGTGATACATATCTCTTGGAATTACATTATACTCATATCATGTGTATGTGAACCTTTCATGGAAATCATGTTATTTATTTATTATATCATGCATTTTTCACCATTTTATCCATTATATCTGTATTTTCTTATAGTGGACATTATAGCTTATAAAATAGAATTCTATTAAGTATGAATTCCATTTTATAAAATAAACATGCTTTTTTGCATTATTTCATTATGAATACTGTAATTAATGAGTGATAAAGGTATAAAATTTAAAATAAGTATCATTATATCATGTTATATAAAATTTTTCACATTAACAAATATTATTGATGAATAGTTTTATGAAATGGTATAGTACCATTAGGCCTATGTGTTTCTATTCCCCTTCCCCTAGCAATAAATTTGATGGTTAACATAGTAAACCTAACTCTATTATAAACATTTACCTTTCCCTTGAATGGGATGGGTATAACACCATATAATTAGTCAAATAGATAGTTATAATGTCATTACTTTATTAGGTCACTCATCTCATATTTAAATAATTATGTTCAATGTCGGTATTAAATGTATAGACACTTTTGGTAAATGAATTAAGGCATTAATAATAACTCTTTTCTATGTTATATTTTATATTGTATTTATATTTTTATATTTTTATGTTAAAAATGATTTCATATATTTATATAAATGTGTTAATTGATAGGAATCATGAACATGAGTTTATTCCATTTGTATTGGGATTTTGGTGGTTTCTCACTATGTATTATAAGATCCTACCCTATATGTGCACTCTCAATTAAATGTATCTTCTTGTTTTATCATTAAATTTACTAAAGGTACTAGTGCATCTTTGGATAATTGTTTTCATTTCAATCTTAGACATTTCTGTTATTAGTCATTTGTCACTCAGTGATGGAGTTTGAGACTATAGGTCATATAAAAATATTTATTCAGTGTTAGAGATGTGTTTTTTAAAATTAACGATTACTAGTTTGTACATTCATAATTTATAAAATTAATATAATTTAAATAATATTGGTTTTTTATAAAACAAATAAATTAATACCAAGAAAATAAATCAATCCCTAAATTTAATCTAAGACATGTGATTCTAGTCCCTAGAAACTTGGGACTTGGGACAGCTCCAAGGGATGTAAAGACATGTAGCAACATCATTTACGTGATTTGGTAAAATTCATTAAACTTGTACTAAAACCAATGGTTCTATAATAATAGAATAATATATTATAATAATTAATCAAAGGAGGACATGGATTATAAATATAAATTACTATAAAATAATACCATTCACATGATTAATGTTTTATATATGAACTTTATGTAAGACTATGAATCATGGGAACCTAAATATGTAATGCAACCAAAATGTCCTAACCTATTTTCATATGAGTAGAATTTTTTTGAAAGGGAATTTATTTTAGCGGTAAAGGTAATATCCTATATTTTAGGGTGAATATTTTTTCAACAACATCCATATGTTTAATAACATTTCTTGAACACAATATCGAGAAAATATTAACAATTCCTTTTTACATTGAGGTATAATTTTACAACATAAAATTGTATAATAATTATTATATTAAAAATATTTAGAATATAATTATAAAAATTATAATAGTAATAAAACAAAATTTAAATAAAAATATTAAAATAATAATGTATTTATACTTTTGGTCTCCCATGAAGAATTTACCACTTTGTATAATAAGGAAAATAATTCAAAACATTTGAAAAAATGGTATAACTTTTGACAAGGGAATATGGTGTATTATTTTTAGAGAAATATTTATGGTTATATATATAAAGGATAATATTACTATTATATTATTTTTTGTGCTTATATTTACATTTATTATATATATTAATTTCTCATATAATGTTTTTTGTGTAAAAATAACCACTTGGTAGAATTAATTGGAAATATAAATTATTTTAGTTGAAAGGGTTTTGGATAAAAAATTAGAGAAATCATGGCATATGTTAGGAACTAGCCTAGTTCATCCTTAAACTAATCACCCGAAATGATTTTTGAAAATACCCAAAGGGAATCCTAGATCACCATTAGTTGACGAAAAGCATCGGGGAATCATGAGATAAATCACTAGGGATGATTTCTCGAATTAATATCAGACAAAGAATATAACATAAAAATATCCAGATATAAGATATAATAATAGAAACTCTATCCAAATTGAGACTAGACATGATCACAATTTAACCTCCTAGTCATTAAAATCACCAAAACCCAACCCACTCCATAGTCAAACTAGAATTATGACATGAACATGAAACAAAATATTGGTTTTACTGATATCGAGGGGAAAAAGAAGGGTGTGATGATAAAAATCCCAATAGGTAAGAACCATAGAATCTATATATTCCATTTCCTAAGAAATAAACTGTAGTTTTAAAATATAATTTTAAAATAATATTTTATCATTCAAATAACAAAACCCATCTTTCCAAAAAAAATTAATTATTGAGTTTATTTAAATCATATTTCTGGTTTCAAAACCCCATTTTGAAAAAAAACAGCGAAGAAAGCCACAACCCAAGTAAAATAATATGAGAATATACCAAATCTGAACACATGGAAGAGTGTGTATAGGAATAAATATATTAGAATAGAAATAATACTGAATATAAATATCCCCATAAAAATAAGAAAATGAAACCAAATAGAAATAAACAAATATGGGATCATACAGGGTATATAGTCATGTAAATGTATTAAATATCATGATTAGGGACCCTAGACATTCTCATTTGTTTTTGTAGGACCCCATAACACCCTAATAGGGAAAGACTGAATCAAGGGGTCAAATTTTCTTCTCAGGTGATAGATCTTTTTCCCATGTTGTTATGAACCATTTAAAAACGTATGATGGTAATGTAAATTAATTAAAACCTTCACAAAAAGCAAGAAAACAATGTAATTTTACTCGGCCCACCACAATGGGACAGTATAAGGTACATACACTAACAGTGTTTCTATCGTACCTAAATCCACTATTCATCACTAGATGTGAATACAAAAGTTTAGACACAATCACTCAGTTCCATGAATAATAACTTTATAATATTATAGTTATAACACACCATATCCCTCAAAAAAAATTCATCAAATCCCCTTAGCTCTCTGATTTCAAGGAATTATAACTCATTTTATCGACATGAAGTTCACTTCAATAGATTTTCATTGAAGTCCTTATCTGAAGACATCATGTGACTCTTCTTGTCTAGAATTCATGGATTTATTCACTTGAAATCACTTATCAAACAAACCTGATGATTATAAAATTCTAGATTCACATATAGATAATTATGCATAGCACCAACTCTAGAGCATAAGAATTTAGATTGTTGTTTAAGATTATTATCACGCAATCCTTATTTCTCGTGCAAAACTTATATTTTTCAAAACTACAGAATAAGTTATTCGTGGACTTTTTAGACTAAAGGAACAATTTTCAAGCAGGATTTACTTTCTGCTAGTCTTCAACGCACAATTGATTCACACAAAATATAAACCAGATCTTCATTGGAAAAGTTATAAGTATTTATTAGGGGTATATTCCTATTTATATTCCTTGATGATCTTGTGTGTAAGATCATCTCTGAGCACACAGAACCCCTTTGGACAACACATTGGCCACGTAAGTCTCATCCATGAAACCTCATCTTTTGTGTAAATTTAATTATGTCACACCGTTTTTTCCTTTTCTATATTTTTTTGGTGAACCAAAAACAATACATGTGCACAACATTCCAAAACTCCTTAAATCTTATGCACAATATACAATTACAAAAATATCATTCTTCATTCTCCTAGTTTTTTAGACCAAATAGTTTGGGAAACATTGGCAAATGATTCCACTTTCAATAATGTTGTCATCTTGAACTGTAAGATCTGATTCCTTATAAAATCCCTAATCATCCATGTGATGATTAAAAACAAACAAAACCCCAACTATATTTACATCGAAGAACTTCATTTATTCAAAGAGTTTTTAGATGTTGTCATATAATGTTTCCCATAGTCGATCACCAACTTGACTACTCTTGTCCAGCCTCGCTAGTGTCATAACCCATCCTAGCCATCAACCTACCTATGGGATATACTCTACCTCATCAACAACTAGGTAATAACATTATCTAAACCCTCTAGATTATGTGTAGGATCCCATGATGGTAGTAAAATTGGGGAATGTATGGAGGTAATAAATTACTAGCATTAACTATAACACATAGAATATAGCATTAATACCTTACTTAATCCCTAAAACCATCCATGAAAAGACCCTCTCTAAATGGAGGACAAACATAGTGGATCCCATCAAGAAGAAAATAATTCACAAATGACAATTAGGACATCACATTCTTAGGGTTCAAACCCGTTTATCCATGAAACTTCTAAAATTAAAAAATTATCCTTAGCATTTGAAATCTAATACCATTTTCAACAGAAACACCTTCTAGTTTAGAATAATTTCTAAAATATATTTAGTCATCCATGTACACTACCAACGTTCTAAATAGGACTTTAATGAAATAATTAGAAAACACACTAATCTAATGTTCTAAAAATGACATTAAATCATAGGTTTTAGAATCAAAACCATTAAAATTATATGTAGGTATTTAATAGAAAAAAACTATTTAAAAAACTATAAGTCTAAACATCATTTGAAAAAAATGTTTTTGAAAACAAACATTCTATATATTTTTCCATTTACAGGCATGTACACCTCTATATGTACACCTCATGAATATATAGATATGCACATATTGAACCAACATATATATATATATATATCAAATTCTATATGAATTTTATATGATTATTAAAAAATTATTATGAATAGTTGCAATTGAATATATGATATCTCATATAAGCACCAACCCACAAGGATGCTAAAAACCCATACAAAGCATAATTCCAATTTCTAATCCAATATTTGAAAAACTCCAACAAGTACAAGAATCGTTTTAAAACACCCAACCCCATTAGTAATGAAACATAGAATTTTATCAAACACATATTATACATATATATTTAATAGAAATATGAATTACTGTGGAAATATTTAGAGAACCACATTTTCATCAAACTAATTGTGTAGAATGAAATAAAAAATTATTCCAAAAAACACACATAATGAGGAAAAAATTTAAAATTCAATTATGAAATTTCAAGAATCATATAGATTTTTTTAAAAGTAAATGTATAGAAACTCCTCCCATAATGATGAATAAATGTGAAAAATCATTAGAATCATAATAAATAAAATCTTTAGACAAAATGCACAAACTAATATCAAAATAAAAAACCTACATAAGGAAACCCTCACCCTAAGGTTCAACTAAGAGAGAAAAAATCCAAGAAAGTGGAATTTAAATATGTGTATGTGGAGAAAGGATGGAGAATAAGGAATAACTAAGAATAAATTCATCAAAGATTGAGGCTTGAGAAAACCAAAAACCAAGAGGTGGAAAAGGTGAGGTCTCCCTTAGTTTCCAAGAGGTCCTTCAAATGAATGGAGGAGGGTAAATGTTTATTGGGGTATTAAAATTGATGTGAAAATTAGAAAATTTAACTTTTGGTGAATCTAGGAATGTCTCAGTGTTAAGATTCATGGCCTACCAAAGGGTGAACCAATCATGCATACTCTACTAGAAAGTCATGAAAAACTTACATGATTTGGATTCTTAGTTTGGAAACTCGGAAAAACACCTCTTACAAGATTACAAACACCCCAGCACACATGTCTCACAATTTCCTATAGTCAAGAACAAGTCATGAACCAACCCCCAGACTCCCCAAGAAGGACGGATATTAAATCTAGATATTTGTACAGTTTTGGAAATGATGTGAATTTAATATGAAAGGAAAACCATACAAGAAAAAATTAAATTGAAAACCCCCCATACCCATTGATCAAAGGATCGCATGGCTTTCCTCTAAATAGTTCCCACTAACTATACATAGGGTTAAAAATACACAGAAAAAAACCCAGAACTCAAAATTATCATCGGGAATTCAACATGGACATCATGTAGAGGATCAGAAACTATGAAATTTATTAAATAAAAATGAAAATAAATGTTGGGGTTTCAATACAATCCCCACCACACAAATAGTCTTCCTTCATAAAGTCACCAAAATCAAAATGAAAAGAAAAATAGGATTCTAAATCCCAAATAAGAACTCCAAAAAATCATCCAAAAGAACCCAAAATATAACTAATCAAAACCAAAAACACTAGTGTGACCTATAAACATATAAATTCTCACTTTATTATGATATAAGAGAAAGCAATTCAGATCCATGTTGGTTCTCTCCACTGTTGAGGAATCTTCATTGTGGAAGCAACATACAACATGAGAAATCTCAATCTAATGAAACTATCCCAGAACATCTGACTAGATTTCAGTTCATAATTCCAGAAGACACATTCATCTCCAGACCCACACTAGATAAAGAAACACAAAAATTGACATGTAGATCAAAGATAATTAAACACTTAAATAACAAAAAAAAATTAAAAATAAGTAAAAGAAAATTATGAGAAAACCTAAAAAATTTACCCTAAAACATTGAGATGAAAGACCACTAGGATATGAATCAAGAATGGAATTTATTTTCATCTATTAATGTCTCACACCATAGAATTTCTGAATATTTCACTCACAAACACATTTATGAAATGTCTATATAGTTTTATATAATGACATACTTTAATCGCTAAACCATCCACACTATAATCACATGAGTGGTTCGGCCTTCAAATGAGATGAAGGAATATATAAAAGTGATAACTCAAAAATGGGTTCTTCTAGATTACACTGCTCACTAGATAATGAATCGACAATATAACCAAGCAAGACCATACTACCAGTTGCTTTTGGTTGTCCCCTAGAAACCAACTCATCTATAGATACCACATCTACCAACATTATGAAAAAACATTCCCAAATGAATTTATTGGATCTTTAATATCTTGAAATATTAAAAAAAATGAGATGATATTTTAAATTATTAATTAACACCAACTCTAGAGAAATTAAATGTGATCATTGGAGTGATAAATTGCGACTCTCCCCATTGAACATCCATGAGATTTGAATGTCTCACCACCTTCACTTCCTCAGGAATGAACTATTGAATGATAGTTGTATTGATGATCACCCAAGTTTAACAGTCTTAAGATGAAGATAGAATGATAATCTTCTACAAATTCAGACACAGTCCCTCAAATAGACTTAATAAAACACATACCCTCAATACTAATAGAGATCCCCAAGATCTAAAAATGAATCTAGTTTCCTTGATCCACTAAACGGTCTCTAAAAAACTTTTATCACCCTAAAAAATAGGAAAAAATGAATAACATTACTCTAAAACTCAACTAGGATCCAATGTATTGTAAAAACCTGAATGATACTTCTTAGAAAAACCTTATACATTTCTATGTGTCATAATGTAAAAAAAGTTAAACTAAACCAAAATTCATCCAAGATAACACCTCAATACAAAATAAAAATACCATAAACTCAAATATAATATCGAATAAAATATGGAACCACCTTCCTCCTTTCTAATTAAAAAATAAATATCAAATCATTCTAAATATCAATTTTTTTCTGGATAAAATTTATCACATCAATCCTTTAATAATATAAAAAATGATTATAGCTTCCCCTTTTAAATTTCCAAAGTTAAACATTTCACCCTCTTCCATTAAAAATAAATATATCAATAGAAAGGAACCTTATTACACGGGTATTAAATTCCCAAAACAATATTTCACTTCAATATCCACTCCCTCTAATGAAATTAAAACCAAAATAATAACCTACCCCAAACCTTTATAAAAGGAGACTATTGGTCATTCTAGATATGACCACTTGGTTTATAGGACCAAGTGTTTACCATGAACCAGCCATTAAAATCCTACTAAAAAATATAAATAGGATCTTTATGGGTTTTTATACAATGTAATCTCATTGTGTGATACATACTCAGTTCCATTATCATCCTTAAAATAACTAAACAATAAATCAACTCATAAAATATACTCAATTCCTGACATTTAATGGAAACATGAGTCTCAAAAAACCATATAGATAACTAGAATCATTCCACACATACCGAATGAGTTCCAATAGTTTTATATCGATTCTATCAGATACCCTATTTAATAAAGGGTTCAGCTAATACAATTTTCTCATGAACCAACCTGGGTCATCCCAAAACCGAACACCTGAAACTGTATTCAATAAAGACCAAAGTGAATCCCTTATTCCCACAGGCTGATTAAAATATTTAATCCATCATAAGATAAATCATTGGGGGATTTTTCACCAAATAATGTCATCTAATAAATAAAAAATAATTAGATAAAGAAACATGATACCAAAAATAATAAACTAAACACAAACTATGTCTAAAAATGATCTCTATGTGATATCTTTTTCACCACCATCTACAAAACCCAATCCCCTTCATGGGAGAACATAAATGATAAATAAAAACCAAAATTCATCTCCTCTCAAATGACACTGAGTTGAAATAGTACGGTGTCATAATACCATATCTTATTAGGTATTCACTATAGAGTCTATACATATCATTTCTTAATAAAATACATAAAAAATATTTTGGAAATATTTTTTTAATATGTTTTTATTATTAAAATGCCTAAAAGTAGATTTCCCAAAATCCACATTTAAAAAAAAAATTTATGGTATTCCATTAAAATAGATTTTATGTTTCAAAAATCCATTTTTAATTACAAACCCAAGAATAAACCCAAAACCTAAGTGAAACAAAATTAAAAAGTATCAAATAAAAACACTAGGATTTCAGTTCATTAGAATAGCCAAATCGAAAGAGAAATTATTATGAATATAAATATTACAAAACTAAACAGAATAAGAAACAAAAGTAAAATATAATTAAAATTGAAAATATAAGGTACATAGTCATTGGGATCTCATAAAGAGGTTGATTGATGTCCCTAAACATACTCAGTTTAGATAAATCCCATAAAGTAAAATAAAGTCCAATGTCTATCACCAACCTAAAAAATATGAACCAGCCTCACTAGTGGCACTACCCACCCTACCCATCAACCTACCAGGGGGGTCTATCCTATATCAGAAATAACTATATAACAACATCCTCTTAACAAAATATATGAATTATAGGATCCAAGGATGATAGTAAAAGTGGGGAAAGTGAGGACGTCATCATATACATGACATTAACTAGAACCCACAAATTTAATAAATTATCTCATGTCCACTCCATAGAATCATCCATAAAAATAACCCTTATAACTAGAGGTTCACAATAGAGGTGGTCGTCATGAATAAAATATCTCACAACTTCCAACCAAGCCTGAAACTTTTGAGAGTTAAAAACCATTTTTAATGAAGTATCTAAAATTTCCCAATCTTTCACAACCTTTGAAATCAAAAATAATTTCCAAGGGAAAGCATTTATTTTAAAAAAAAATACAAGATCAAATTAATCATCAACGTACACTTTCAAGGTTCTAGACAAGAATTTAAAATATTATTTTGGAAAAACAATTCAAACTGAAAAATTGTCCCTACAAGCATGGTTTTTGGAAGCATAACCTTTAGAAAATTTGTGTTATTTAAAAGTTGAGTACTATTTTAGAAAAAATTTAAAAGGTTGGAGATCATTTAAAAAAATCATGGTTCCAAAAAGAAAAAATTATACTGAATTTTTCATTTATATTCATTCATATATATAAATGTGAGTGTTCACGCATCATGTACAGATATGGATGTAAAAATATCACACTCCCATTTATATGTTAATCCATATAAATATCAATGGATGAGTCAATTATTAATAAGAAACACAACAAACGAAAACAAGTGTTATCACATATGTCACACCACACCCTCGGGTACTCCTTTATTTTTTTCCTTTTGATAGTCTTGAGTATCAGTCAAAATTTTTTGTTTTTGGAGTTTTCTGGAAGATATACAAGTGGATAATGGTTACTACATGGTTAGTATAAACTGTGTGGCCTGGTCATGTAGTATGTTTAGAAAAAATAAATAAATTACACTGCTTGAACACATATGTTTCATAGGTCCCAGATAATTTTGTCGCTTTTCTTCCATGGACAGAGGGGTCTACATGGTAACCACAATGTTTGGAAAATAATGCATCCAAACCATGTGGTTGTGTATGGTCATCAATATTGTGTTTCCCTCATTCACTCTCTCCTCCTTTTAGTTGTTTTTTGGGATACTCCTCCCCTGTACAACCAAGGTGCACCAGGGGGTCATCCCTAACCCTCATCCCTTGCTCACCTTCATCCATTGTAGGCCCTTAACGGTTTCACGGTTAGGTTTCATTAATTTTTGTTCATTTTATTCCCTCTCTGTCTTTCCATCTTGGTTTTTAGTGGTTTCCTTTGGGGGATTTCTTCTTGGAAAATCCCTAGGGTTATAGTTGGATACTTTTTGGGTGATTTCTCATGGCTATCGTGTTTAGATCATCTGTAAGGTTTGTTTCTTCATCTCCATGGATTTTATCCCAATTACTCTTGATTTATGTAGTTGTGTCCAAGTTTGTTCATTCCAAAATGATCTATGGGAACTTCGGTGATTTAAATTAATTTATAAATGTTATTCACACCACTATAATATCTATGAGTTGATGAAAGTGGTTATTTATTATCGATTAAATTTATTTAGAAATAGTTTTTATGGAGTTTTTTTTATTACTCCTATGTTTATGGAACCTATGACATTTTTTGAAATGATATTATTCCTTTAATGTAAAATAGGGGGATTTTATTGAACTTTTATCCCTTATGATGTTGTGCTGATAATTGTTCTTTTTTGAGTTTGGTTTGGTGTGTATTTTTTAGTAGTTTTATATTGTGATAAATGTGTTAAAATGTCATGGATATGGTTTTATGGTTTCAATGAGATGGTTTTTTTCTAACTAATGATGTTGTTTGGATACGGCTTTAAAAAATGGTGATCTTGAGAAAATGGATTTTTAGTATCTTCTTGGGTGTTAGGTGTGCCATTGGATGTTTTCATATTTATGGGTGCACTAGGTGAACTCATGGATGTTGCTTAAGTGAAGAGGGATCCTTTAAATGGTTATTATTTGAAACCTTAATATCTGGAATAGTTCTTCGATTTCTAAAGGATGTGTGTTCTATTGTTCGATTTAAATAGAATGATTTGAAATGAAATATTATATTTCATTCCCCTTTGTCTCATTGTGTGTGTTTTTGAAAATATTTCCCTCATGGTCCCATTTTTCATTGTAATTATAAAATAGGTTTTTGTTTGATGTTTGGTAAATGCATTTAGTCATGTTGAGCTAATGGCTCCTTTGATAAATCCAAATCAAATGTGATGTTATTGTTATCTTTTATGAAGGATTGTGTTTTTTTATGTGTGTGTTCCTGGTTGGAAACCTTAAGTTTTTTTGAAATGATTTGAAGGCCTATTTAGTATGGTGGTCTGTTTGGTACCTTGTATGATGAGAAATGTATGTATACGTATTTAAGACACCTCTCTAGGATATATTTCCCTTTTGGGGTTATCATATATTTGTGTCCATGTTTGGGGTAGGAAAGTGCAGTTACGACATTTAAGATGGGTCACACATGTGTTGGCTTCATACATACATATTTTACTACCACTATGAGTTCCTATATATCTTTTAGATGATAGAGTGATGATAGCATACTAGCCTCGATTAGATGGATTGGTACGCTCTTAAAGTTGTAGATAGTTCATGACGGTTGTGCCACTAATAAGGTAAGGATTAAACATCCAAAAGGTTATTCACATAGGGGATTCACCATACACAGTTAGATGGCTCCGAACCGAGTACGTATAGGGGTATTCTATGGATGTTTAGGATCACCCATGGTTAATATTTATATTTCTTGTTTATTTTATACTACACTATTTACCAATTTATTTTTATTAATGCACTGGCAGTCCTTTTCTTGGATTTTGATTTTAAAATTGTAATCTGTTTTTAAAAAAAATATGTGCTGGGTTTTGTTTACAAAAATGTGCAAATCCTATTTTTATAATTGTATTTTAATCTAGTGTTAATATACTATTTTGGTAAAGGAATCACTTTTATTCCATGGATTACCTTTTTTATTCCCATTAACTATTCCAGTTCTCACGTCTATTTTATCTTTCCAGTTTTAAGTTTCATTTCAAGTTCAGTTTCTTGGTTCAACATCTCAATGTTGGAGAAAATCTAGTCTATTGGTTGAATGGGACCAATAGGCCACGTGGAGATCTCATGGATGTGGTTTAATTTTTCATTTTTTAATTTCTTATCGGTTTAGTTTTATCTTTTAACTGAATCAGTTGTTTATTTAGTTGATATTTAGTTATTAGTTTTTTGCATAAATTTCAATTTTCTCTATTTATTTATTTGATCCTAGTTAATATTTGGACTGAAATAATTCATACATGGGTTTAATTTGATTCCTGGCACTATTTTCCAGCCCGTGGGGATCAGGAACACCCCTCGAGATTTGTCGCGGACTAGGTCGGGTGTCAGTTCAGTTCGTACCTTGTCCTAGTTCCTGACAAAATGGTATCAGAGGAGGCCCTTGATATTTCAGATGTTTGGTAAAAGTAGATTAGGACTATCATGACTGGGGAGGTGGGTGCGGGAATATCATTGCTACCTCTTTCTCGAACTAATTCTCATGTTACCCATGGTATCCTGGGATTAGAGACTATTTTATTTGGTTTATTTGGTTTGAGGGATAATAGTATAGATGAACTAGTTTCATGTTGTGTCTTCACATGGATTAATGACCCATGTATATTCCAACTTCCTAGTTCAAGGTCCTCTCAGTGTTATTTCTTACATGGGTTGTGGCCCACTATCGTGTTGTGGGGTTAGGAATATCCACTAGTTCCTCACTCCATCTGTTTTTTGTTGGTTGTGTTTCATTTTGGTTTTGGTTGGTGTAAGTATATATTTAAAATTAAAGTGGTTCTTGAAATAAAAATGGTTTTAAAACGAGAATGGTTTCATTAAAATGTTTTTATAGTTGGTAAAGAGGGTTTTAAAATTAAATTTATTTTGTGTTTGATAATTGGTATTGGGTGCAACCCTTGATATTATTTATAGGTGATTGCATGTGTGTGAGTATATGTGGCTAGTGTATGTTTACATGTGTGGATGGTAATGTATGAAGAGACATATAATTGTTCACAGTATTCCATGGGTGGAGTTTTCGAATCAATGTTTTGGTTTGGTTTTTCAAAAATGGATTTGAATAAGAAGATGATTTCAAAAATTGGTGTTTCTTGAAAAGTGGGTTTTGGTATTTGGGAATTGGCCTTGGAAGAAGGATGTTTTTTGATTTATAAAGAAAATAGTGGATTTTGAAAAGTGACTCATTGGTGGTGTTTTTATTTTTTTTAGATTTTGACCCAGTTTTTTTATCAAGGTGTTCGTTTTAATTATTCATCATTTTGGTGTTTGATTTGGGTTTTGTTTTCCATGTTTCCCAGGAAATTCTACCAAGAAAGGTCCCCAAAGTTTCAAATGAGTAATTCCCAGTGCATGGTGATCCTTGATTTTAGCCTATTTTCTATGGTGATTGAGGATATTTAGATTCTATGGATTTCCATGAGAATGTTGAGTGTGTTTTTAGGATGTTGGGAACTTCCGAGGCTATTAGAGTCTGTGTAGTTCAAAGGTTGTTTGAGGGTCTGTCCATGGACCATTGGGGGTTGGTTTCCCATCATAAATGCAATTTGAGAAGAGGTGGTAAGTGTTCTAGACCACTTTCATCCAAAGGTTCCTACTGGGGGAGGTGAAGTTGAGGAAAGTGGATGAGTTGTGGGATGTTCGGTAGGGCCAGTGGCAAGTAATCTCTTACACGATCAATTTTAAAGAGTTGGTTACATGTTATTTGTTGGTAGAAATACTAACTGAAAATTATTTTTTTACAATCAAAAAACTTTTATGGAGAAAGTGAGAAATTTTATAGTTCATCAGTACAATCGAAAACCCAAGTAGGAAAAATAACCAAATAAAAGTAGGATCTACCTCACCCCAGCAACTACATCTTGTTGACAAACCTTCTCCAATTCATGACCATTCGACTAGTTTTCAAGTGCAAGGATGCACGAGCACGGAACCAATAGAAAATCCATACCCATTGAGGGAGAAATATAAGAGTAGATAAACCAAATTATCATTGTCTCGGGTATTCATCCTCAGATTTCATAAAATTTTCTCTCATCCTGTGAAACCTATTTCGAGATGTTGGTGGATAAGGCCTTCATGGATGAGCTAGTTTTTAGGGTGCAGTCAGTGATGGGTGGTTTTCATGAAGAAACTATACCTGGAAAGGAGTGAACACCATAGGAACTTGTTTCCATGGAGTATCCTTCATTGGTCCCAACTTTTCCTGTGTCGGACCACCCGTTCATATGTTTTCAGTGAGGCTGTTTTTGACAATTGATGTTGTCTACTCACAATCATCCAAAGACCTGCCAGTACTTTAGCCAGTTGGTTCATCTAGAGAAGTCTTGCCGGAATCGCTGTCTGGAAATGAATCCTCATTCAAAGGATATACATCCTAACTATGAGGCAAGAGATTCTTGAGCCATCAGAACCCCATTTATAGGTCTCTATGTGAATCTCAGGCATAGTCCTAAGTTTTCTAGGCTACGAGAAGCCTCGTCTTAGTTTTCTATTTCCAATTTTTTTTTACTATGATTGGTTTATGTTCATATATTATTGTAATAGCATTATGAACTTGTTCTACCACAATCTAAAAATCATTATTTACTCTAATGGTGGTCTCTCTAAATCGTTTATTTACCATAAGGGATGTTTGAACTATGGATAAATAGGTTCGTTTAGGTCTTGGTTTGGATTTTGGTTTCTGAGGTGATCATTTGGGAAATGATTCTATTTTTTAATAGAATGAGTAATGGTTTCATTCAACTATTTAGATTTAGTTTGAATTGATCTCTTATGTTCTCTCTCATTTTGTATAAATTGGCCGGTGTATAGAATTTTTAATTCAGGTAGTGATGTTGTTCGACATTTTGAATAGATTTTTGGGTTCTTGCAGGAATTTCCCCATTCTGGCATCCTAGTTTACTGGGATGTTTTGTGATATAATTTTTTAATGAGTCCCCATGGTGGAATTTTATTTTATTCTAATAGAGTTGTTTTAGTCTGGGTTTGGAGTTCCTTATATTCTTGATACATGAAATCAAATTTTTGGTTATTTAGAAGAGGTCAGGTCATTTTTGGATGGGAGTTCCCATGATGACCCCCTCTCTAAGGTGGTGTGTTTAGGTTTCAATTCTTGTGATAATGGAATTATTGTGGTGGGAAGAACCCTCCCATGTCATCCCCTTAATCTTGGGTCTTTGGTTTCTTCTAGAATTGGTCGACGGTGACCAGTTGAGAGAAAGGTCAATGTGGGATTCACTGTTTCCTCAGTTTTCTCTAGGCATGGACATGAGTTTTGGTTAACGATTATCTTGGTGAAAATATTAGGGACTAAATTTTCCATGGTGGGGAAAATTGTAACATCCATACCTCGAACACTCTTATATTTTATCCTTTCTATAATCATGGGACATTTGGTCGATGTTTGGATTTGAATACTAGTAAAAAATTTATTTTTAGAATTTTTGGGGGGTTTTCTAGGTAGATAATTGTTACCACACAGTTAGTAAAAACTATGCGGCCTGGTCTTGTGGAAAGTCCAATCTGATAGAACCAGTTTCACGGTATGTGCATTACAGTGTAGTAGGTCTGAAGTAATCATTTTCCTTTACATTAAAAGATATAGGGGTCTTCACAATTACATCATCGTTAGGAAAACTGCATAGCCAAATAGTGTGGTTATTCCAGGTTATTAAAATCTTATTTCTCTCTCTCCTCCTTCTAGCCCATTTTAGGCTCCTTCTCTCTTGTCCAACTTAACACACCAAGGGGTTATCTCTAATCCCCCTCCCTTCAACTCTTTCTTAAATTGATGTTCCTTGAAGGTTCAAATGGTAGGTTTCATTAATTTTTGTTTATTTTCTTCTATATTTGTCTTTACCTATTGTTTTATAGGGTTTTTCTTTTGGGTATTTATTCTTGTTCGAACCAGAGGGTTAGGGTTAGATAATTTTTAGGTGATTTATTATGTCTAGGTTGTGTGGATAATCTGTAAGGTTCATTTTTTCCTCTCATTGGAGTTTTATCCCATTCGAAAATGGTTGAGGTAGTTGTTTTTAACTTTTTCCATTCTAGAATGATATATAGGCATTTTGGTTTTTTAAATTCATTTTTAAATGTTATTCATACCTCTATAATACCTATTACATGATTAAAATGGTGACTTCATATTTATTTAATTTAATAAAAATATGTTTTGAAAGAGATTTTTGTATAACATCTGGGTTTAGGGAACCTTGGGTAATTATTAAAAATCTATTTTTCCTTTAAAGTGAAATTGGGAGATTTTATGGAATATTTATCCCATATATGGTTAATATGATTATTATTTGTTTGTGAGTTTGGTTTGGTGTGTAATATTTGGTAGTGTTATGTCTTGATAAATGTGTTAAAATTTCATGGAAAGGGTTTTATGGTTTCTATAAGATATTTTCTTCATTCTAAATAATATTGGTGGTTGGGTATGTCTTAAAAACATGGTGATTTTGAGAAAATGGTTTTTCAGTGTCTTCTTGGGTTTTAGGTGTTCTATTGGATGTTAGCACATCCATGGGTAAACTATGTGTACTGATGGATGTTCCCTCAAGTGACGATGGAACCTTTAAATGGTTCTTTCTTAAAAACATGGTTTCTTGAATGGTTATTTGATTTTTAAAGGATTTGGGTTCTCTTGTGCAATTTAAAAATAATGATATAAAGTGAAATCTTAGAGTGTATGCACAATTCGATCTTGGTGTGTGTTTTTTTAATATTTGTCTTACAGACCCGTTTGGCATTTTAATTACAAAATATGTGTTCGTATGTTGTTTTGGTAAATTCATTTAGTCATGATGTTCTAAATTCTCATTTGGTACTTTCAAATCATATGTAATGTTAGTGTTAACTTATAAAAATGATTTTTTTTGGTAAGTGTGTTTTCACAGTTCGAAACCTAAAGTGTTTGCGAACTGATTTAAATTCCTATTTAGTATGGCGGCCTGATTTTCAACCTATGTGATGTGAAATGTATGTATACATATATGGGTAACCTATATAGGAGAGATTTTCCTTTTTCAGAAATTGTATTTTAGTATACATGTTTGGGGTAGGCAATTGCGGTGATGGCAGTTAAGATGAGTAACATGTGCATTGGCCTCCTACATATATAGTTTTACTAACACTAGGGTATCCTTGGTGAATTTTAGATGATCGAGTTATGATATCTTACATGACCCAATTAGAATCATTAGTACCCTCATGGAGTTCTAGACAGGCCACAAAGTTTGGAACTACTGAGTCTAGGATAGAGCATCTAGTTGATTATTGACTTAGGGGAATTTCTATATGTCAGTAGGTGGTTCCAAACCAAGTATGTCTAGGGGTATTCTATGGATGTTTAGGATCACTCATATTTATTATCTATATTGGTTGATACTTTCTATTGAAAAATTTACTAATTTCCTTTTAGCACAACACTGGAATTCTTTCTCTTGTATTTTGATTATAAAATGGAAATTGGTTTTGGAAATAATGTGTGGAATATGTTATTTAGAAAAATGAGAAAATATTTTTTTATAAATGTATTGTAAACTAGTGTTAATGGTCTATTTTGTGAAATAAGACAATTGGATTCCATGGTTTACCTTTGGCATTACTACTAAGAATTATAGTGTTCACACATACTTTATCTTTCTTATTGTAGGTTTTGTTTCTTGTTTAGGTTCTTATTTCAGCTGCTCAGTGTTATAAAAAAGATGTTCTAGTGGTTTGTTGTAACCAAGAAGTCACATGGAGATTGTGTGGAAATGGTTTAGATTTTCATGTTTTTAGTTATTTTTCATTTTATTTGTATCTTATAACTGAATAAGATTTTTGTTAGTTAAATTCAGTTGTTATGTATGATGTGTTTTTAGTTTACTCAATTTATCTATTTGTTTCTCGATAATCATTGGGATAAAATAATTCCACATGGATTTAATTTGATGTCTGGTACTAGTTTCCATCCTGTGGGGATTAGGAACTCCCCTTAGCTCATGCTGTAGATAGAGTATGGTGTCGGGTGGGATGGCACCATGGTCTGGTTCATGACAACATAAGCACCAAACTATAAATGGCCCAAAAAACCATAAAAAGAATAATTCTACTAGTAACTAGATTTTATAAAAAAAATATAATAATGAAAAAAATCACTTTGAAACACCAAAATCCATTGGGAAGGATACCCAACATTTTATAAAACACATACCATACATATACTTCTAATAGCCATAGGAATAACTATTTAAATCCTTTTCAAAACAAATTTTCATAAAAACACCAATATAAAAATCCATAAAAAATCATTCTAGAAAACCAAAATCATGAGGAATACAAAAATAAATAAATTATAAATGATAATGTATCATATATGATGTTTTAAAAAGAAAATGGATGAAAACACCAACATCAATGATGTGGAGACACAACAAAACAATGAAATTTAGATTAAATAATACCAAGAGACTAACTGAAAATATTAACATCAAAATAAACAACCTGCATGATTCAACCCTTATACTAGGGTTCAAATAATAGAGAACCAATGAAAGAAAGATGTTATAAAAATGAATGAAAAAGACATAAGTGGAGGAATAATACTTACTAGAGGATAAATCCAGAAAATATTGAATAGGAAGACACCAAAATCCAAGAGGATGTGAGTGGAAGGTCACCAAATGTTCATAAGGTTCCATTAAACAAATGGTGGACGTGGCAACGTTTTTTGGGTTTTAATGTTTAATAAGAAAAAAAGATGAAATTTAACTTGTAGAGAATCTATGAATGTCGCATAGTTAGGCCACATGATATACCAAATTGTGATCCAACCATGAAAACCCTACGGGAAATACAATACAACCTTGTACTGTTTTATATATTATTTTAAATCCATGCACCGACTATTATTCATTCTTCTAAATATATAAAAAATTCCCTCATTTTATTTCCACACAGTTTCATTTAATCGTGTTCAATTCATGTGACACTTGTCAGATGCCCTATCTAGGATGCATGGTTTCTCCTAAGACTCACACGGTTTGTGATAAACCATGTGTTTACCATGGGAGACAAAGTATTCTTAGAGGAAATTGAACTAAAAACTCCCCTTTTATGAAATAAATTTATTGTTTTCCTCCAAAGCTGCTCACTTACCATGCATTGGGCCAAAAACAACCCAAACACCACAGATATCAAATTTCTCTTTACGAATTCATCATGAACATTAACATAAAGATCCAACACCGATAAATAAATAAAATTAAAAAATCATGTTTGGGGTTTATTAACGTGGTAAGTATAAATTAATGTAATCGTATTTTGAAATTTATGTATAAAATAATAATCCATGACATTAAATAATAAAATTCATTGATATAAGGCTCTTTTTTCTAATCTTGGTAAGTATGTAGAATCACTACGATTTTCCCCTAAACAGTCCCAAGATAAAAACAAACAATGTATGGCTTAATGAAAATCCTTTATAGGGGATGTTTATGGTTATAGAGATCACTACAGGATCCATGTTAGTTGTATCAACACTTATGAATAAAATAATTTCTTTTCTCACCATTATGGATCATTTAGTGGTCGTAAGGGTTTTTGTAATTAAAATTTTTGATGTAATCGACATGTAATTATTAATAGGATAAATTATCTTTTAAAAAATTTATATTTTTATTTGTATTTTTATATAGATAATTATACGTTACATATTTTTATTAAATTTATCTCTTTTAAAGAGTTATTTTAATGAAAATTATTATATGTTTATATATATTTTTTTATTTATTTATTTATTTATTTATATGTATTATTAATTTATCAGTTGGTAAGAAATAACTATAAAAATGGTTAATGCTGAAAATGACATTTTTATAAACAACTTATTTTTTATCTATTATGATTTTTTTGAATTTAATATTATTATCAGTTTTAAAAATTTAATTTCATATTGTAAATTTTATATTTGGAATCAATATTTGGAATCAATATTTTTATATTATTTAATAAGGTTAGTTTCATTTTTGAAAAAATAATAATAATAGGATATTATGGTAAAAAAGTGATCGACTAAGTTGAAGATTATAAATAGATTTGTGGGTAAAATAATGAGTAAAGTGAGAAAATGTATCTAACATTTATCAATTAAATCTATATATAAGTAAATTAATGATTTTTACCCAAAAATTATTTTTTATATAATGTCCTTGTAGAATTACATTCTTTATAAGATTAGAAATAGAGTTAACAAAATATATCATAAAAAATCATCATTAAAATGACATATCCTCCACCAATACCAAACCAAACCTCTCATTTGATTTCCTCTCCAACAACAACCAAAATTACCTCTATAAAAAACTTCGCTCTCATTTTGGAGCTTCTAATCAAATTATGGGATCCCAAATATTTCCATTAAAATATGGCATTTATAGAAAGATTCAAATTTTAAACATAAGTATTATCATTACTTATTTTATTTTATTTATCTTCTTCATCTACCACTTCATTGATATTATTATAAAAAATTATAACATGGAATATAAAATAATTTTATAGTATGAAATTCATATTATAATAAGACAACAACACATTCTTACACATTCATTCTTTATCATATGTTCTTGTTTGGGTATGTTTATCCACTTATGTAAATGAAAATATAAACATTTCATAATGGATGAGTATCAAAATAGTAATATAATAAATATATGATATTAATGATTAATTTAATTTGTTTTTATAATTTTAAAGGGTGATATGTAAAAAAATATATACTATTAAAACCACTCTATTTTTTAATAATTAATTACCACAAATGAATCAATCATGGAAGATAATTTTCAAATATTAATCATAAAATCCATGAAATAAAAAAAATAAATCATAAAATCTTTAAAAAACCTCTATAACCCTTCATACATGAACATTATAAAGGCAATTAAAACACAATCATGGGTTATGGATTGAAAAAACCATAGCTATGTAAGAACGGAATAAATAAAATAATTAACATCGATAATTGACTATGAATGAATAATAAATGGATTATAAAAAAATTAAAAAAATTGTATTAATTAAAAAATATATAAATTATTTTATAATATAGATTAAAAATAAACATATGATCATTATTCAAGCGCCTAGAATTAATTTTAGAAGCATAAATATAATTGGGGTGGGTCTCATGAAAAATTCTACATTCATTAGATTATACTATAACATGTTTAGTTATACCCTTCTATGTCATTTATATTCTATCTTTTAATTTCCTTATATATTATTTTTTATTTTATTATTTTCATTTAAATTTACTTTTAATAATTTCTATTTTGATTTATCTTATCTCGTAATTATAATTTTGTGAAGAATAATTTTAGCTATCTATTTTGGGAATTTTTCTTTCGTGTACATATTCATTCTTATCACAAATATCAGATTATTTTTTTGAAATATAAGTGTATATTTTATTTTTTCCCTTTTGTCTTTAATTTTGACCCTATTTGAAAATAAATTTCATATTGCATTCATAAATTTATTTTATTTCAAGACATAATAAAAATTGTTCAACAAAATTGTATCGATTTTTGTGCTATGGCCTTATTTTTTATCCATGTTTCTTCAAAAATGCCTTTATTTCAATTAAATTTCATTAATTTGAATATTTATTATTAAATTAATGTTTTAAAATTATTTTTAGGCCTTTTGAAACTGTTTTTTAATGTAACTTATTCCTTTTTTTACATCAATGCTGAAAGGATACAAAACAATTCCCATGTTTTCTGTTTAGTTTATATTTTTATATCAACAATATTGATCATCTATAAATCTTTTTAATTACCAATGTATTTCCCTAAATATTACTATATGATATAATTATTTTTTATCATTTATATTTGGTATATTCTCTAATTTTTTATGTCATAATATGTTGAATATTATGAAAATTTAATGTAACCCATTTTATTTCTATTACTGAATCATGATAATCTTTTAATAGATATGTGATTTATTTCTTTTGGTACACATATTTATCTATATATTTTAATATGATGAGTAGGTAAATAATTATATATCCATATAATGTATTGGATAAATTTAATTTCTCCTAAGATGAAATATATAGTATATGGAAGGTTTTTCTATTCTACTATATTATATTACATGTTTTCTTATTAGGTTATAATAGTCTTGACGAAAATATGTTATATATGGTATAGTTTTTTTTATAATTTTTCATGTTACAAATTAATAAATTATACCACTATGGTTTATTATTACTGATTCCACATATTTTTATTCCATAGTATATATTATGATTTAGGAACACCCTTTTATAGATTCCAAACCATGAACTATGATTATATTATTGTTCAAAATGATAATATCTTATGAATAAATTATCTTCTTCCATTTATCATTTTATTTTTATGATATTCATATTACAAACATATTTATGATCTAATGATAAACCCTCTATGTAAAATTGGTATGTTTTTCCCTAATAGTGATTTGAGGTCAACCATTTTTAATGTTTCCCATTTACCTAGGTAATGAAGAAGAATATTGCGTATGATTTGTCTTAAAGGGAATCACAAGTGAGAAAATTAATGTCTTAAATGTGTTTTATTTTGTGAAATGGTATGGTTTTGTAGATAATTCTTATAGACATTAAATCTTTGGGTATATGAAGTGTTATTTAATCATCAGTTTTAATTTTTAATCATGTAAAATTATATAAAATATATGCATGTTGTATTTGTGTCATATTACGAAGATTTTTAGACCCCACCTTTTTTATTTGTTCTTTGTTTATAGGTTTTGGTAATCTCTGATATATAAATACATAATGACGAATTTTTTGTATAATGTATCCATATAGATATTTTTATTTTCCAAGATTAGATTTTCTACAAATTTTATTAGTTGGTAGCCACTTTTGTATAGGAATTTTATTTCTAGTACTGGTGATAATTTGGTCCAAGAAAAGTGTTTTTTCACTTGTGTAGGTCATTCAAAATTCTTTGAAGAATATATATATCTTAATGTTATAATTGGTTTTAATACATAAAAATTAATTTTGTAACACCTATTGATTTTATGAAATATTTTGTTCACAAATATTTAATATTTTTTATATCATTTATTTCTCACAAAAACAATTTTAACATGTGTTACACGCAACATTGTTATTTAATAAAATGTGACATACTATTAAAATATTATTATTTAATATGAATGTTCTCACCAAGATAATATAATGGTGTGTATGAATATGATTAAATAAATAATGTTAGTATATGCATTATATATCTATATAAAATGAGTTATTAGGTGATTAAATAATTACAATTGAAAATAAGAACCACTTGAAAATAAAAGAAAACATTTTATAAAAAACTATCTCTATAAGAACAATTATGATTAATATCAATAAATTAAATAAATAACTTTTAAAAATAATTTTATTGAAATTTTTATATTATAGATAGGAAAATATTTTTAACATTCAAATTAGGTGTTTTCTAGACATTAGAAAATAATTAATCCAATTTTACACTTAAATCTGTATTTTTAAAAAAAATTAGTTTTATGAGATTTTTCATACTTATTTTAAAACAAAATTTTTTCAGTTTTAAAAAATTTATTTGAAAATATAAAATTATTTTTTGAAATCTTCATTTCAGAATTATCTATGCGTGAATTTTTATGATTTTTAGAAAAGATAAATTTTTTATGAATAATGAAAATAATATATTTATTAAAAATTTAATTTCTATTGAAGCATTGAAAAACATAGAAATTTTTTAATATGGTTTCAAACTTTTATATTCCTCAATTATATATCTATTAGACCAATTTAGTTCATTGGAATAAATTATATATAGAATTTTAATATGAAAAATATATCTACTTATGAAAATTTTCTACTTGAAAATATGATTTCTCATCGCGACTACAAGATAAATTTTAAATTATAATTTTAAACATGTCTAAATTTGATTTCGAAAAAACATGTCAAGATTTTGAATCAGAATAAATTTTATTATATATTATTTTTAACATAATTTTTTACCATGATTAATTATAAAAACTATAATAATTATTTACCATGGTTAATGTAAAAATGGGTTTACCTAGGGGTTAAACTAAAAATAGAAGCATTAAAATCACCAAATACATTTAGAAATCACATTTAATAGACATATATATATATTATATCTTCTATTTTTGATAATATGTCATTTGTGAACCTTATGGCATCTAAAATTTGTCAGTACACCATTTTCTTTTGAAAATATACAAGTGTTCCACTCACCTCACTACTAAAAGGCCCCCCACTCTCTTCTCAACTTCACACTTCCAAAATAATTTGTATGAACCATTACTTTCCCAAATAACTTCCATGCTTCCAAAAATATATTCCTAGAAACATTATTTTGGTCATAAATCTAAACTAAGATTCCTTTTGATAAAAACCAGATGAAGTAGTCTGAAGAGAAGGTAATGTCCCTAGTTGAGGATCTTATGTTATTTATTCCTCCACCTCCTTAAATTATTATTAAACCATAATGATAAAATAACCTAAATATATTCTATATAATAATTTTTTTTCTATTAATTTAATGATACTATTATATCACCAATATTTAATAATAACATCGGTCGTGTGTAGGGCAGATTGTCGCCATGCTTATTGATGTAATGAGTTTTTAATTTATGAATTAATTATAAGGAAAAGATGTTATATTAAAGAAATATATTTTATATTTTCAGTATATTTATATTTATAAAAATATTATATCAAATATAGATTTTCATTTTCTATTCTGTAAGGGATATGATAACGTTGTTCATGTGTATAATAGACTACTGCCTCACGATATTAAGAGATTTATTTTCCACTAAGGCTTCACATGGAAGGTAATAAGGGTGAATATAATTAATATATGGGATATATATAAATAAATATTATTATTTAAAGGTAATATATTATGAATGTTTATTTTGTATCGTTTTCTAATAAAATGTAAATAACATTCATGCATATGTACAATTACTATCTCCATGAATGGGGTATTTTAATTTTTATAAATATGTTTTAGGGATTAAAATAAGTAAATTTATAATTAATATATATGATATTTATATCATTTTTTTGATTCGAGATATTATGGAACCATGATCAATGTAAGATGATGGAAAATTGGAAGTCCAAATATACACAATGAACAAAGCAGTTATTACCCGAAACAAGAATTTTACATGGAATTGTTAACAAAAAAGTTAATAAAAGGTCCTATGAAAAAAATATATTCAACGATATATATAATTATGTTTCATTAATATATTTATAATAATCTTATATTCATTAAATATGAGGTTTTCATGTGTACAAAATACATTTAGACTTATAGTAAAGGATTTTCATCTCAATTTTTACTTTTGTAATATACATTCCATATTGAATGTCACTTTCATTTATGCGGTGTATATGTTTCCCATGAAGGTATTTTATTATTATTCCCTTTATGAATATGGGTATTCCTATATTTCTTTTTGGATCTCCCTTTCATTTTTTAGGATTTAAAGGTGTCTACAGAAGTAAGGGATTTGCGTCTCAATTTTATTTCTTTGAGACATATATTGTGCTATACAACTTTATTATTTTATGATTCATTTATACTACACCATTCAAAAATTTATATCCATGTTATCCTTCTATTGATGATATGTTATGTTTTATTTAATAAAATTATTTCATTGATCTTAAAATGTAATGTACCCAATTGGTAATGATTTTATGATACAATCTCATCATTTTTCCGGATTGTTTATGTTTATGATTTCGATGATGAAATTTTATGGTTCATATATCAATAAACTCATTAATTTTTTCATAATATTGTTATTTTATGAGAATTCGTGTTTACCTTACTTTTAATTTCATTATTTACTCAATAGTTCCAACTACATTTTTAATGAAAAAAACTATTTATTTCTCTCTTCAATCGAAAAATCGTTTTTTCTTGAAAAACCCATGATTCCTAAAAATGTTTTTTCAAAAAAATAATCATTATAACAATATTTTATTAATGAATATTTCACCCATGTTCTAGTTTATAAATATTTTTTTGATAGGTATCTTCATATTGTCTTAAAATCCATTCTTTTTTTCCTTTATAGAAAACCTGAAATGAATATTTGTTTTAAAGTGTATGACATGAACGGTATTTTTTCATCACGAGCACTCATTATTTTAAATATTATTTTATTTGTGCCAAATTTTATTTTCAAAAAAAATTATTTTAAAATATTTTATTTTATAAAATGTTTTTTTATGTGTATAGGTTATTTTCCACAAAAATATTCTATGTGATCCTTCAAAAAAAAATTCAACAAATATAACATATGTTATTGTTACTTATGATTCACTAAAAATATTATTTAAGTATACCATTATTATTATTTATAAGAATTTTTTTATGATATAGACATGTTTATGAATCCTATTTATTTTCCATATTTCATACTATATAGAAATGTTTTTTGAAACCTATATCTTGTCCTGTGATCTGACATGATGAATGTTTTATGAAACCAAATAAATTTCATATATTTTGGTATATTAAATTCATTGTAAATCCCATGTATTACAATGGGTTCAGATATGATTAATGTTGTATGATCATGTGTTACTCTTATATATATATTTCATTATGTGATTTTGGATACATTATAATCAACAATGGTGTATATATTATTACAAAGGATGGTGGTTGCGTTATATCCAAAATTGTTGGGACCTATATATACCTCCAATGAATTTGGTAGAGATTGATATATCATGAGATTAAAAGGATTATAATGGGGAGTTAACCTAGTTCGTTAAGGTACTTTGTTCTATATGATAGTCTTACGAGTGAACCATGACTAAAATTATGGTTTGGGGAGTGAACCCATTCCACTATGATAGTTTTATAAGTGAGCCTTTAATATAATGTAAATGATTTTATATGCTTATTTATATGCAAAAAATATCATGTATTATATCAATTTAATGTTCTAATAGATCATATTCATTGATTTACTTTTGGTTCATGTATTATGAACTTACAATATTTATTTCATGACTCAGGATTTTAGTCTCCAATATGTAGGGTATTATTTTCATACGTTGTTCTCACATTATCATACCCTTATTATCATTTTATGTTTATTTATTTTCCTATATTTACCCATACTGAGCATCTGATCTCACACTTTCTTATGTTTCCTTTCCCCAAGTTATAAATAATGGTTTTAGGTAGGTTATTCATAAGAATGGTAATAAATTTTAATATCTTGGTTGGAAACATTATATATATTTCACTAAATAATAATTTTTTGAACATAGTCTCAAAAGGAACTAAACCTTTATGATCCTTCAATGTTGGTCAGTTTAATGCAATATATATTCATCTAAAAATGTAATATCTACATATAATATGTTTGGGTCTCCATAGTTGGTATTAGAGTAAAGGATTATTTATTCTTTGTAATTTGAGATGAAAAAGCATTAGTGATATCTCTAGATATTTGTCTAGGGATATGCCCATGGGTATCCTTATGTATAATTATAAGGATAAATCTTGGTTTATAAAAACATTATTGAATTTTTTTTAAATTATATAGTGAGTGGTTTCAATGAAATTATATACCTATTGGGATACTATAATTGGATATATATCTAGCACCTAGATATCATATTGTAATAACTCTGAAATGGATACATGGATTTGAACAAAATATTCCTCTAGTTCATTAAAATGGGACTTACTATAGACCTTATTTACACTCCTTGGAGATATTTTTTTGGAAATTATAAAACTATTTATCGGTAATTATGAAAGATTAATGTAATGGCCATTAATGACATTGGTTAAGCCTAAGGTGTCATAGATTAAAAATATTGTTTCATGATTTAGAAATCAGATAAGTGATTTTTAATCATTAAGTGGTTTTCCCACTATGATTATCTTTTATCACGCTATGATTTATCATTTTAGAAAATGGTGAGAACTAAAAAAAATAGATCAACATTAAATGTGATATAAAATGTGTTAATCAGAAACTAAATCGAATGATAACAGTGTAAAGGATATTGGTATTATTCTTAATCAGTTATCATGATATATGATTAACAACTTAAACTTTAACAAACTCCTAGACTCAACAATTAAGAGAATGAAAGATTTTTATAAGATATCATGTGGTGGATACCAAAAAGGAATTAAGATGTAGTTTCATATATGAATAGAATGTGGGAATAAGCACCCAAGTGAATGTCTCATAGGATCGAGAAATATTTTTTGTGTGTAGAAAATAATGACAAAAATTACGTAATTATAGAAAAAAAGTGAAAATAATTATAAACAAAATGGATGAGAATAATTTTCTCTCGAAGGTATCATCGATAATATAATGTTTTAAATGAAAAAAATATTGTAATTATCTGAATCTATTTACAATGGGAAATACCATCATGAAAATTAGCAAGCATATATGATTAATGGTTTTACTATTAATGGTGAATATATTATGAATCACATATAAAAGGTATCACTTGTTCCAACAGTAGCTTTTATGTTAAATGTAATAATAATAATTAAATTGAGGTTTATGAATATTAACATATCATTCATATTTCATATTTAAGTTAATGAATATTAAGGATTATGATAATGAATCCTAATTAATGGTTTAACAAATAAGATGGATGATTGATGTGTTTATGATATATAATTCAAGAATTATGAAATTTATATGGATTGTGGGGTAGTATATGATCATTAAGGGTTTTCAATAAAATGTTCAATGAAAAATATGACCTAGATAATTTATTTAATTAAATTTTTACATTTTATAGAAAATACATGATTAAGGAAAGATAACCCTTAATATGTTTTTGATTATAAGATAACGATGATGGGATAAAGAGGTGGTGGATATTATTTATTTAAATTAGGTAGTATTAATGACCTTGTAACTCATTAATTATTTTTGTAAAAAGTTATTTATGTTATCATTGGTGAATTTTAAGGAATTATTGAATTTATTTAATATATTTAATAATCTATTTTTTAATTCATGTAATCAATAATTATGTATGTTTTCATTAAGGTTTTATTTTGATTATGTTTGTTACTAAGTTTCATCAAAATATATATCCAAGGTATTTACATATTTGGTATGTCAAAGTTAAGAGTTTCCTTATGATATTTAGAAGATTAATGTGATGTTTATTTTTAGAATTATTGTGAACATATTTATAAATTTAAAATTTTTAAATGGTCAAGGTTAACTATTTATAGTGTCATTTATGTTGATATTTCTAAGGGGTTTTAGAGATGAATTTATTACTTCTCCATATAAAGATTAAAGCATATTGGATAACCAGTTCTAACGATTTCTATTTTTATGATAACTTTAGATATAAGGAATAAAATATCATTATAATAGAGATTTGGTGATATGTTAGTTTTTCAGGCATAAAAAATATCTATTAATTTCATATAGTAAGAGATGTACTGGAAATTTATCAATGAACAACCAAAGGAAGAAATAGTTCAAACAATATAATGGAAAGATAATACGTAGGTATATCCATACCATTGAACTTTTTTATCATATTGGGATAGTATCATATTGATTAGAACTTCCACCAAACATCTCTCATGTCTATAATGTGTTCAATGTATCTCTACCAATGGAGAACACACCTAATCCATCACATGTATTGAACTCAAATTTCAAACAACTAGTTCATGATCTTTTTTATGAGGAAAAATAATTTTAGATTCTCGATCATACATAGAATGTACCGTGAAACAAGACCACTCATTTGGTCAAGGTTTTGTGGAAACAAATAGCTTATGGAATCTATGTGGGAACCTGAGGGTGTAATTGGGATGATGTTTCATTAGTTATTGGTACCAAAATGATGAATTTTATCTGATAAATTTATTTTAATCAGTGTATAATTTAACACCCCATGATTTTTTGAAATATATTTTCTCAAATAAATTTCATCTTTTCAATTTCTTTATTTATGAACAACACTAGTTTTAAAATTTGTCACACGAAACATATTGTTTTTACAAATTGTGATATAATATAAAATGTAAATTATTTAATATGGTAGTTTTAAAATAGAAAATGAAATTGTGGGTATCAATAGGATCTAATAAATTATTAAAGAATATTATTTATTTATTTATTAAAAATTATTTCTTCGGTTATCAATTAATTATAAATAAATATAAGAACCATTTGGAAATGAAATAAATATTTTTCTGAAAAACTATTTTTATTCACCCAAGTGTGTTTTACATCAATATATTAAAAAAAATTCTAGTTAATTATTTTGATGACTTTTATATATTTTATGTTCAATAAAATGTTTAACATTTATCTTATGTGTCTTCCATATAGGATATAATATTTAATAAATTTTATGCTTTAAAACGTTATATTTCTAAAAAATAGTTTTGTAGCACTTTCTCAATTATTTTAAATTAAATTTTTTTATTTTTAAAAATTTATTAGAAACAATATTCTGCATTTTTAAAACCTAAATTTATAAATTATCTTACGTTAAAAATTATTTAATTTTTAGAAAAGATAATTTTTTTATTAACATTGAAAATGGAGGTTTTTATTATGTATTATCATTTCTATTAAAGAATTGAAAATTTTCAAAATTACTTTAATATTGTTTAAAAATACAAAAAGTACAATTTTATATATATTAATACAATTTAGTTAATTTTGAACAGTTATATATATTATTTATATATTAATTATTTTTTTTTCTTATGAGAATTTTCTCTTTGAAAACACATTTTCCCATCCTGACTATAGGATTAATTTTAATTGAAAATTTTGCACTTATTTGAATTAAATTAGAAAAAAAATTATTATATATTTACAATCATAATATTTTTTGATATCAAATAAGGTAAACAAAGTTTTTGACTAAAATGAAAAGTAAAAAACAAAAAAAATATCACGGTTAATGTAAAAATGGGTTTATCGGGTGTTTAAACAAAAACGATTGGGGTTAAAATGACCCAAAAATTTTCAAAAAAAATTCAGGACATTTATTTATCTTATCTATCCTATAATATATAATTGACCATTTTCATCCTTCTAGAATCTGAACAATGTGGGTGCACCTTTTTCTTTTCAGAAATTACAAACATGTCACTAACCTCAATTATAAAAGGACACCATTTATCCACTCCTCTTACCACTTTAATAACCCATTGGATGAAACAATTCTTTCCCAAATCACATTATTAATTCCATAATATCTTTCTATAATCATTATTTTGGCCCAAAATACAATTTAATAATCTTTTTGGTGCAAACCAAAACAAGTTTTCTATAGAAAATATAGCATCCCTAACAAAGCATTTTATTTAATTTCTTCCTCCATATACTTACATTATTATTCCACCATTATTATATAATAACCTCATTTTCTATAATATATTGAGTTTTTTTATTTTCATTTAATTAACTACAACCCTCTTTACTTCCATTAAATGGTATATTAAATCATCGGTCATGTGTAAAGTAGAATACCACTACACGAAGTGATAATATTCGTTTCTATAACCACATCTCCTTATTGCATAAAATTGTTGATTTAATATTTATATAGTTGGTTTATGTTTGTATTATACCACAAAATTTATAACTCCATACCTAGATTCTTAACTCCTAACCTTTTTTAATATAATAATGTCACTCGTGTATACAGAGAACTATCACCACACAAATCGATGCACTGTCTTTTTCATTTTTGTTTTCCATAGATGGTAAAAAATTTAGTTTTCATGAATATATATGATATTTTTATCATAATTAAAAAAATTTATTTATTATATCACTTATACCCTCTAATGTTTGATTACATCGATGTTATGATAACATCGTTTGTGTGTATAGTGGACTACCCCTCGTGAGCCGAAGTGATCCGTTTTCTGTAATTCCTTTCAGGGAATACAATAAGATTATATTTAAAAAATATATGTGATATGTATGAAATAAAAATGATTCTATAAGGGAATATATTTTTTCCCTTTCTTCTATTTCATCTGTCGAGAAAATGGAAATAATGTTTATTCATACCTACGACATACCGTCTTCGTGAAGAGTGTATTTCATTTTAAATATCTAACCTTTATGGATAAATATAAATATATATATATATATTGAATATATATTATATTTATATAATTTTTTTAAATCTTGATATAATTGAACCATGATCAAAGTAAGTGAAATGAAAATACAAAATCAAAACTGATAGAGAAAACAAAACCATTATTACCTGAATATGGTATTCACATGGAATCTTTATTAATCCAATAATAAAACGTCATAATTGAATTATATATTAAATTATATATATAATTATGGTTATTTAATATATTTATAATAATTTTATATTCATTATATAAGAGTTTCGAACATGTATTATGGAATTCAAGACTTAATGAAATAGATTTTTGTCAAACATTTTATTTCTCTAAGACAAATGAAATATTGACCACATTTTTCTTATATAAAGTCATTATACCTCACATGAATTTATTTTATTACTATTCTCTTGAAAATTAAGGTTATTTATAAATCCATTTGAGGATAAATCATTCATGAGGATTTTGGTTCAAAAATTACCAAAGCGGTAATATAGTTTTGTCTCAATTTTCCTTCTTTGAGACAGATGTTGTGTTATGCACCTATCATCTTTTATTATGTATATATAATTCCCCATTTACATGTTATTTCTTGAATATCCTTACATTAATTAAATATTATTTATCATTTAATTTTATTCATTAATGGGGATTATGATTTAATGTTACTAAATTTGAAATGGTTTTATGATACAACCTCATTGTTTATGAGGATTCTTTATGTTTATGATTTTAGTGATAAAATATTTGTATCCATATGAAAATAATGTTATTAATTTTCTTCTCCATTGGTTATATCATGAGAATACATGATTTCCCATCATTTTCATCTCTTTATATACTCAAGAATTCAAAGGAATGTTTTTTCACAAAAAACATCTTTATTTCTCTTTTCGGTCAAAAAATAATTTTTCTTAAAAACCTTATTTTTTATGAATGATTTCAAATAATGTTGTTAAAATTATATAAATGATTTTATTAATAATCCTTTAACAATTTTTTACTTTTTACATTATTTTTTTAAAATAATAATCATATTATTTTCCAAACTATTCCCATTTGGAATTTATCAAAAATGACAAAGAAATAATTCTTTTAAAGTGTATGGTTTGAATAATATTTCCAATTTCATAACCACACATTATTTTAAAAAATACATTAAAATTTTTCATTTTTTTAAAGAATCTTATTTTCAAAAAAATTTATGTTTTGAAAAGTTTTTCTCAAAATGTAAATGTCTTTCCCTCAAAAAATGATCAAGGGGGTCTTTGAAAATCATTTTCCATCTATGATAACATATATTGATGTTAATTTTGATTAATTGGGATATGATCCATAGATAAAATTATTATTCTTTTAATGAATGGATTATCCTTTGGATTAAGAGATTTTTTTGAAGCATTTTTCTTTTCCATTGGCTATGTTTGAGTAAATTTAATACAAAACCCATTTCTTTTCACACATTCTAATATGTTAAATTATTTATGAAGACCATAAAATTTATTAGTTTAGGATATTATAAATGTATTATTAAAATAATGTTTTGTGGGGTCTGATATGATGAATGTTTCATTATGTTTATTTTTTCTTACATTACATGCAACACTGAGTTTTAACAAAAAATCATGATATATTATTCATTTAGTTATTTAAACACAATTGTTATAACATATCCCCTGAACATAGTGATATAAATATTAATAACTAATTTTAAAATTTTTAAAAAAAAATTGTTTTTTATAAATATAATTTATTGAAAATAAAATAAAATAAATTGTTAAAGTATTTATATGTTTTGAAAATACTATTTTTTTAAAAAACAAACTATTTTTTATACGCTTTGTGAAAAATAATAAAATTAGTTTTTTTTTAATTTTATAAAATTAATTTGATAAAGTAAAATAAATTTGTTATTTAATAATTTAAAATTATTTTCGGGTTATTTTTTGGGTTTTTATTAAAAGAGTCATTTATTTATAAATAGTAAAAAATACTGAATTCTAATTGAAAACTACATTTTCAATTAATTTATTTATAAATTTAACTAATATTTAAATTTGGTTTTAAATTATTAAGATTTCTATAATACATATATTAATTTAATTTATGTTACATGTGTCAATTTCATATTTAATTTTGATATACACCATTTTTAAACATTTGATTATTTTCTCTTTAAATCCCCGATTTCTTGTCCTGTCTGCAGGATTAATTTTAAATTAAAATTTTCTACTTCTAATAATGGAATTTGGAAAAAAAAATCTAATTTTTAAAAAGTTCACAAATTTTTTTACCAAATAAATATTGAATACTATAAAAATTAATTACCTTGGAAAAGGTAAAAATGGTTTTATATGGGATTAAACTAAAAAGGTTAGTGTAAAAATAATATATACACTTGTTTAAAAACTACTGTCTTGATATATTTAGACCATTACACCTATAATATTAATTAATGTTCTATATTGGACCATTTTTTCAAATAAAAAATGTGGGATCCATCAATCCATTTCAGTAATACTATTTGTGTCCTCTCTTCCACTTATAAATTTCCACCCTTTCCCATCTCTTCTTCACGCCATTAAATCATTTTATATCAACCAATATCTTCCAAAATTACATCAAAATTACCTAGTCTTATCCTATAAGCCTTATTTTAGAAATAAATCCATCCTATAGAGGATTTTAGTGTAAACATATGGAGGATACCCGAAGAATATATGGTTTGAATGTGTATGGAAAAAGTCATGACTTATGGTAAGGGGTTTCTAGTCTCAAATTAATATATTTGTTAATTTTTTCATATTCACCACATGTTTCTTTAATGGGGTTTATATAATTCCCTATGATAATATATATCATGAACTGACCTCATTTCATCATAATTAATGTTTCTATTGATGTTATTCTTTCATAGGGTTTACGATTCAAACATTTGTCATGTAGTAAGGGATTGTTATCTCTATTTCCCTCTATGGTACGTATGTTTTGTTATGCAGCAATATTATTTCACATGGTGTAAATACATCCTCTTTTACATGAAAAATCATGAATTTATTTATCCTCATGATATTTTATTTTTTATTTTTTATACTCCTTCATGGGGTTTATGTTTCTTGGTTACCTATATGTTCAGAGTTTTATATTAAAATCTCTTCACTTATCGAGAATGTTTGTGACTATGCTCATAGTGATTTATTATTATGATCTTTCTCTCAAGAAACACATTTAATTTTTTCTCTTATAGTTATGTCATGAAAATGGGTGTTTCCCCTAAATTTTCTTCTCATTATGTGTTCAATAATTCAAAAAGAATGTTTTTATCAATAATATCCATTTCGATTGAGAACCATTTTATTTCAAAAACAATTTTTTATAAAAATATAAACAATATATTACTATTATACAATGATTTTTAATACAAATTTTTACCCGTGTTTTACTCTTTAAAAAAAATTAAATGAATCTTCATGTCATTTTTCAAACATTAACCATTTGGATTTTACTAAAAATATGAATGGAAACATTGTTTTAACATGTACAGTAGATAAAAAACGTCCCATCATCACGAAATTTATTATCTTTGATTCTTCCTTTATATGATTTAATGTTTATTTTTAAAAAAAAAATCGATTTTAAAAAGACTTTTTTAAGCGGAATTGACATTTTCCTCAAAACACTGATTTAATTTTTAAAATATAATTTATAGGATTTAGAAGTTATTTTAAAATAAATTTACTTTTAGAAAGTTTTTAGGTTTTAATAATTATTTTCAACAATAAATTATTTTCCTCGATAAATTTTTTAAATAATCGATCAAAATTATTTTCTACCTATTATTGCATATGTTGATATTTTATTTGCTTTAATGGGATATTATTCGATGATACCATTCCTTTAATGTTTTATTTTTATGATACCTTGATGTTTATGTTACATTTTTCTCTTCCACGGGTTTTACCATGATAATATTCTTAGGAAACCCTCTTGTTTTTACATAGGTTATGCTATGATGATTATGAAACCTCATTATTTTCAAATGTTTTTGATATGATGAAATATTTATTAAACTAATTTATTTTTATTTTAAATAATATTCTAAATGTTCTATGATATTATGTGACACATATGTATGATTTTCATTATATGATGGTTGTTACGTTATAACCATAGATATTGGTTACCTTATAACCAACGATGGTGGTTACATTATATCAAATGATTGGTGGTACCTATATCTCCCTCCAATGTATTGGGTAATTATTTATATCACATGGGATAGACAAGGCCTAGATAAAATACGAACTATATTTAGTAAGGGACATTGTTTGATATAATGGTCTTAACAGTGAACAATAACTACTAGGATGTTATGCATGGACATATCTTTCATATCTATAATGTAATGTTTGAACCTAGTAACATGTTCACAATGTTATGTGAGTACCTTTATTTAATTTCCATAATGTTATTCATAAACTCAATTTCAAGTTCAAGATATTATATATAGACATGTATTTCATGTCATTAATGTTATGTGTGGACCTAGTTGTATGACCATTGGTTTTTGAAAGGGCCTGGTTTCATATCATTAAATTAAATAGTGAACCTGTTTCTTTTTATACATGTTAATAATGTTATAAACTGATGTTTATGCCAAAAATAAACATTATATTCTATTTTTATGATATCAGGTATATTGTTCATTGATTTCATTATGATTCATGTATTATGAAATTATAATATTTATTTCATGAATCAAGATTATGGTATTCGACATGTAGGGTATAGTCTTCAATTGTTCATGTTATCATACACTTATATTCATGTTATTCTTATATATCTCCCATTATTACCATTATAATAATCTAATATCGTCATTTCTTATTTTTCCTTTCCCTAGGTTCATGAAGAAAGGTTTTAAGTTGGGTATATCTATGAGGATTACATAATTGGAAGATATTTATGAGAGCCATTGAAAATCCTTTTTTAATTAGGAAGCTTTTATTCTATGTTTCCAAAGGCAATAAACTATCACGGTTATTAGAAATGTGTTTTTTAATGTAATAAATATTCATATAGAGGATGTAATATCTATGTATGAGAAACCAATTTTGATATAGTTGGTATTATAGAAAAGGATTGGTTAACGTTTGGATACTAAGATGAGATTACCTTAGTGAGATCCCTAAGGATTTGTGATAGAACTCATATTTTACATAATATTTCTTTGAATTTCCTAGTTTTTAATCCCAAAAAAGTTTTATTTTTAAGTTAAATTGTCACAATTTATTATTTTAGTGTTATTTTGAGCTTAATCAAAAAAAATTATTTTGGGTTCTAACTATTTTATATTAATTCTATATTTAGGCTATAACATTTTCTATACAAATATAAATAATGAACTTATATTTTTAGGATTATATACATCCTAGTATTCATTTAATTCTCCTAGACCCAAAGATAAATCCACCATCTTGAAACCCAATACAAGCTCACAAGATGGTCCTTAAAAACTGTTGACAGAACTGGTGATTTTTTATATCGATACCATATCTCATTATTGGACGAACCAAATATGATTAAATTTAGAGGGTAGATTCGCACGACATTCACGGAAAACCCTCATGATGTCATACACATCTGAATAAGGAGTTTTCATAGCCATTAATTCATGTAAAATGAGAGATATGGAATACGGAGAGTCTAACTAGTTGGAAGTAATTCTCAGAGAAAAATGGATATAATACTCCCTATAGAAGTCTCAATACGATTACATTTAAATGATAAATGTGAAAGACATTTATGAACATCTTTTATGAAGAAACGATTTCCCAAATTGACCATTTATTTAGAATAAAAAGTGAAAACTTTTTAATGAAAATTCAATCATATAAATAGAGCCAAGAATCTCCTTTCAAAATCATATCATACTATTCAGTCGACCACCGAGGAGGAGATCTCTACTAATGAGACTTGTTGCACAATATTCCTTATAACAACCCATGATTTTACAAATAAATTGAAATGAATGATACAATTAGTCTCTACATAATGAAACTATTTTTAAGTCGATAGTTATAAACTAGTTGTTAAATATAATTCTACTCTTATTGTGTTTTTTAATTTCAAAAAATCAAACAAACACATTTGTGATCAGTAAGTTATTTGGATTCTGATAGGACCAACGTAATTTATGGTGAATAATATCATACCCTTATGAATAGTAACATAAATTTTTGAATAGTCACATAACCCTTATGTATAGTAATATGACCCTTATGAATAGTAAATTAGCTAAATGTATATTAACCTCACCCAAGATTGTATGATAAAAAAGGAATCTTATAAGTGATAATATGATCATTATATAAGTGTTGGTATTTTTGAAAGTCATAAATATTTAATTAAAATTTATGAATAATTAAATAATTTAAATGAAAATTTATTTTCCTAGAATATAATCATAAATTATTATTTTATTTTCTTATTGTTATAAGATACATTTATGAGATACTGATTAATTTTTCAAGGTGTTAAATAATGAGTTATAGTTTTAAAATTATTATTTTTGGAATACATTATGATTTTAATTAAAAATAAAATTTATCATATTTAGATAAGTATTTTGAGAAAAAAAATTCATTTTATAATTATTCACATCGAAAAATGGTTGGGGTTATTTTTAGGGATTTTTATGAAATACATCAATATTTTGTGAATAGTGAAATTAAATAATCTAAGAAATATGAAAGATAATTGAATTTCTGAATCATGATTGATTCATGGATTATGAAAATAGAAATTATCTCAAAATCACATTAACATATTACTAAATTTATTTATTGAGTTGTCATTATTGTTTTTCTTGTGGAGAAATAATAAAATAATGAATAAAATGGTGGAAACCCCCCCCCCCCCTCTCCTCCACTATAAATACTTCCCTCACCCCCTCTACCTCTCACACCGCTAAAGCTTTGTGAATTACCTAAATTCTGTAAAATATTATTACCAAGGCTCTTCCCTATGTCCATGACTTTTTGGTCTCACCAAAAGTACAATACCAAAGTACTTAAGGAGGATCTCAAGGAGAAGGGATCACGAGGTGAAAATCCTCTTTCAATTCCATGTGTTTTCTTTTCAATTATTTTCTTTTCTTATAATCTTTTATCCTACCCTTATATAAGAGTAATAAAATCTCCATTATCATATATATAATATACTATTATCCTGTTTATGGAAAAATTCATCATTATAATTTATCTCTTATCCCACTTATTCTAAAAACAAAAATATTGTCTGTGATGTATCACTTTTCCGACATCATGGATGATGTGTATTCAATTTCATTTACTTACATGAAATCTAGTGATAATAACATAAATATGGTTAAATAATATTTTATTATACATATTATATTATATATTATGTTTTCAAACCAGTTCTAATGTATAAAAATAATTTATAAAACAAACGTGGTTCATAATGATCAAATTCCCCCTAAATAAACTAACGATAATCACTAATGACTTATTTAATGATTCATCTTGAAACCATATAACAAAAATGATTAATGAAATAATTTAATATTCATGAAAAATGATAATAACTTCTCATTTCACATTTTAATTTTCTCTTCCATTTGATAAGAAGATCCTTTATGAACCAACCATAGAAATCATGTAAAGAAAGCCCCTCAAAAAATGTAAATAACAAAATATTTTTAATTAATGTGTTGAATTATGTTATAAAATGATCATATAAGGTGTTATAAAAAATTTTATTCTTATATAATTTATTAGTAACACACTTTTAAACATTATTAAATTGGTCAAAACATATTTGAAGTAAGACAAACCCAGGGTAAGGGAATTATTAACTCAATTTCAATTCCTTGGGTTAACCTTCAAATTTATTCATTATTTCATATTTGAGAATATTTGTGTCATGAATTTTTTTTAATATGTTTTATTGTGTTGATTTAATTTTTATTCACATATCTTTTCTATTCTATGAATTCTCAGTCCAATTATATTTGTAAAGTACTTTCCTTTTAAAATTACATTAAAAATCTCTATAATTAAATTCAAAAATATTGTTTTTTGTATATTTAGATTGAGTGATTTCTATTTATTTCATGATGCTTTTTTACTATGATATGTTTATTCGACATAATTATGTTGGTTTGACCACATTATATCTCATGATATATCGGATTGATCAAATTATAACTCATGAAATTTTAGGTTGATCCCATTATTGCTCAAGATATGTTGGTTTAAGACTACTATAGATCAAGATATAACGGTAGAGATCCATTATAGCTCTTCAATGCATTGGGTACTCCAGATATTGAATTTGACCAAATGGTTATTCCATGTGTAATGTTGACTATAAAAATTATGTGTTAAATATTCCCCAAGGCAACTACATGATGTTTCTAAGAATGATAATGAGTTTTTATAAAATGGGATTAGATGGGTTTTATGTTATCACTTGACTGATGATTTCATTCATTTTATTCCTCACTAAGATCTTTTTTCTCTTCCTGTGTTTTTAAATGTTTTTAATAGGTTATAAGGATTTCTAAGAAAAATAAGGAAGACAATTTAAATCACATGAAATTTTGTTAGAGAAATTATGGTTTATTTGAAAAGTTTTATATTTTGAAAAAAATAGATATTGTTTTAGTTGTATCCAAATGTATGATTTGGGGATGTTTTTTATGCTTTATGTACTAATTACCTAAATCTATAGACCTGAAAAGATCCTAAATTTGTAATAATGTATGTTCTTGTCTAAAACTCAACAATACTTAATGTTTTAAGGTTGGGTCTTTATAGTTGGTATCAAAGAATTTTTTAGATAAATTTAGGGGTTAGGATGATGTCAATAGAATACCATAAATTATTGTTTACTTTATGTTTGATTTTAAATGATATATAATTTAATGTTTACCATGTTGTTTTCCCTAAAATATTTCTATTATTAATTGTCTTCAAGAGAAGAAATAGGGAAGATGTAGGAAGGCATCAAGAGGCTTATATCTATCTGAATCTATAGCCTGGAATAGTGGGTATATGAACCAAGAAATTTGTGGTAGCAATGTATTAGTTGAATCAGGTGATAAATGGTGGTGGTATCTATTCTAGAGAAGAACATGAACTACCTTGTAGAAATATGTCTTTTGTGGATCACTTTATGATGCAACACCCTCCAGCATTCAGTGGAACCACAGATCCAGTGATATCCAATGAACAGATCAATGCTCAGGAAAAGATATTTGATGTCATGGGATGACCAAAACATTAAAAGGTAATGCTATCCATTTATCATTTTGAATTTAAATCTAGTAAATTGTGGTCTCTTGTTAATAATATGAGAGAAATATATGATCTTCATAGTCTCTAATGGGATGATTTTAAGTGTCTTTTCGGAAAAAATATTCTCATAAAACCGTTTGACTTAGAATGGAGAAAAAAATCATGGAATTGAAGTGGGAAGATGATGATTCAATGGAAGTATATCAAGTGAATATGAAAATATTGGTTCGGTAAATAACGTATTTGAAATGTGATTTTAATATTAAAGATAATAGATTTTACACTCGCTTAAAACCATTTTTACGAAGAGATTTGGATTTATATGAGATTAAAAGCTAGGAGAAACATGTTCATTGTACTGAAAAATTTGAGCTGGATTTTGATTACATGTATACGCCTCATGATGACAAGAATAAGAAGCGGTCAGGTTGGGATGAATTTGGGAGGAATTCATCTACAGAATATAGAGGTAAGAAAATCAATTTACCTTCTTGTGAAAAGTGTAGAAAAAATAATCCTGGTGAATGTCTTGTAAATTTATAAATATGATACAGACGTAAACATTTTTGATGCATGTATCATTAGTTTAAGGAAAATTATCTGAAAATTAATGACAAGTTGATGGTGAGATACTTTAACTGTAAGTAATTTGGTCATTTTTCTAAAGTGTGTCTGAAGCTAGTCGGTCATGTAGGAAATAATAAATATTGGAAGAATAAGGGTGTAGTGAAATAATTTAAAACTACTTTGGTAGATGTTAAACCATAAAATTAGATGGTACCAAGTAAAATACTTGTTTTTAAAGATTTTGAAAATGATTTGTTGGATTATGGTTCTATACATTCCTTCATTTCTGAGAAATTTTCTACAAAATTGGGAATTCCACCACATTAAATGAAACCACAACTCATGGAAAAATCACCTAGAAAAAATATTGTGGTAGAATGAAATTATAAGAATCTACCTACCTTTTCTATAGAATGATATTTCTTGAAATCTTTGATGTTTTTCCTCTATTATAGTTTGATGCTATTCTAGGTATGGACTGGCTTTCTTTTTATCATGCTAAGATATATTATAGAGAAAAATAATTTTTTTAGAAAGTTTTTCAGTTTGTGTACATGATTGAATTCATAACATTGATTACATATCAAGGAGCTATGAAACTGATTAAATATGTAAATTATTGTTATCTTTCTCATATTATTGAAGACAAGGGAACTATCTTGATTAATTAATTTCCCAAGGTATATTAATACCTGGATGTTTTTCCTAATTATTTTCCTAGTGTGATTCCTGATTGAGATGATGAGTTTACTGTTGCCTTAGTTCCTAATGAGAAGCCAATTTCTAAACCCCCTTATTGAATTGACTAAATGGAACTTCTCAAATTTAAAATAAAATTATAGAAATTTTTAGATAAGAAAAATTACTCAGCCCAACACTTATCTATGGGGTGTTCATCTCTTGATTGTTAAAAAGAAATATGGTTCAATGAGAATTTTTATTGATTAAAAATCCTTGAATAATATCATTATTTAAAGAATGTTTCATTTTCCTCATATCTATGACTTTTTTTATCATCTCTAGGGAGCACAGTTTTTTTCAATGGTTGACCAGAGGCCAGGGCACCATCAGTTGAATATAAAGAATACAGAAATCAGGAAGACTACATTTTATACTTGATATGGTCATTAAGAATTTGTATTTATTCCATTTGGTTTAACTAATTCACCTTCTATATTCATGGATCCTATGAATATAATATTTCATGAGTTCATGTATAATTTTTTGGTTTTTTTATTGATGACATTATGGTATATTCAAAATGTAAAGAGGAGAATGAAAAAAACATAAGAGTTCTTTTGATAACCCTAAAATAAAATAAACTGTATAGAAGATTTAGAATGTTTTAATTTAGGATACAAATAATTTCTTTCATTGGTCGCGTTGTTTCTAAAGATGTCATAATTTTTTATCCAACTAAAACAAAAGTGGTAGAACAATATCCAATTACCACAAATTTTACAAAGAAACATAGTTTTCTTTGTTTTGAAGTCTATTACCAGAGGATTGTTGAAAACATCACATGGTTATCTAACCCACTGACTAATTTAAATCAAAAATAAGTTAAATTCATATACACAAAATAATGTGATGATTATTTTCAGGAATTGAAAAGAAGATTGGTGAATTCTCCATTTTTAACCCTACTCTCTAGAAGTGGTGAATTTTTCATCTGTAGTGATTCTTATTTGAAGGGACTTGGTTGTGTTCTAATGCAGAATTATTAATTAATTTCTTATTCCTCAAATCAATTGAAACCTCATAAGTTAAATTACTCTACATATGATTTGTAATTAGCTATTATTTTTGCATTAAAAATTTTGAGGCATCATCTATATGGAGTAAAATGTGAAATATATACTCACCATAAAAGATTGTAGTATATATTAACATTGATGGAATTAAAAAAGAAACAAATAATATTTCTATAACTAATCAATTATTATTATTACACAATTCACTACCATCCTTCAAAAGAAAACAGGGTGGTCGAAGCATTAAGTCAAAAAAATTATGCTACATTAACCATGATACTTTTAGAAATTGACCCTTTGGTGAATGACTTGATATAAATTGGATTGTATGTTTTTTATGCATGAAATGTCTCTTTTTTTATTCAGGTTTTAGTGTAGTAATATTTATCAGACAACGTTAAGAAAGAACAAAAGGAAGATGGGGAGTTACCGAAAAGGGTATAATTGGTTAAAATGGGTTATTTGTAGAATTTAACCTTGATAAGGATTCTGTTTTGTGGTTTGGGAATAGATTATGTGTTCCTTGTGATTCTCAATTGTGGAAGGAATTGTTATGTGAAGCTCACATTTCTCCATTTTCTATTCATCTTGACAACAAAATAATGTAAAGAGATCATCAAGAATATTTTTGGTGGGACGGAATGAATAGAGATATTGTTGAATTTTCTGGGAAACTTTTTTCATGTAAATAGGTTAATGAATATCAGAAATTACCAGAGGAAATTATTCAACCTTTACCAGTTCTAGAGTGTAAATGGAAAAACATACCCCTTGGATTTGTTGTGGTTCTACTAATGATATATTGGGCTAATAATTCAATCTACGTTATTGTTGATCTTCTGACTAAATATAAAAATTTACATAATCTTTTAGATAACATTTCTTTTTATTTTCATTCTTGACTATACCTCAAAGATATTTTCATGTTACATGGAGTTAGTCTTTCCATTATATATGATCGTGATACCCGGTTCACTTTTATCTTTTAGAAAGGCCCTCAGAATTCATTGGGGACAGAATTAAACTTCATCACTACTTTTCATGATAAATCTAATTGATAAACCAATATAACAATTTAGATATTGGAGGATATGTTTAGATAATGTTCAATGGACTAACAGTGACATTGGGATCATAATATTTCTTTATTTGAGTTTATTTATAATAATAGTTTTTACTCCTGTATAAAGAGGGAACATTTTTAGGCATTGTATGGAAAGAGGTCTTGAACTCCATCATTTTTGGATGATGTTGGGGAAAGGAATTTGATGGGACTAGAATTAGTAGATGAAGTGGTAAAAATTTTCATATGATTCAGTGATACATGAGGATAGCTCAGAGCATACAAAAAAGATATGTACATAACAAGATAAAATATATTTCATTTAAGGTAGGTGATCTTATTTTCTTTAAAATCTCTCCTCAGAAAACAATTATGCATTTTGGTATAAAAGGAAACCTTTGTCCACAACTCATTGGACCTTATCAAATCCTAGAGAATGTTGGACCAGTCTCTTATTGAGTATCTTTTCCCTTGAGTTTATCTTAGGTATATAATGTTATTAATGTTTCGATGTTGAGAAATTATGTGTGAGATTCATCAAATGTTTTAGCCCAAAAGTAGTTCAGTTGTAAGTGATCCTCACGTATATAGAGAGACCCATTCATATTCTTGATAGTAGAGAGAATGTATTACAGAATAAGTTAATCCAGTAGGTAAATGTTTTTTGGAGAAACAACATGTTTGAAGAAGAAACATGGGAATCTGAAAATTCTATGAGGGAAAGCTACCCACACATGTTTATTAAGTAATAGAAAATTGTGAGAACGCATTTTCTAGAAAGTGGGGAGAATTTAACACCCCATGGTTTTAAAAATAGACGGAAATTAATGAAATACTATGTCTCTACATAATGAATATTTTTCTTAAGTATATAGTTATAAACATGTTTTTAAACAAAATTTTACTACTACCGTATTTTGAATTTTAAAAAATGGACATACATGGTTGCGATCAGTAAGTTATACGCAGTCTGATAGGACCAACATAATTTTTGTTGAATAGTAACATACCCTTATTAATAGAATCATACCCTTAAAAATAGTAACATTACCATTATGAATTGTAAATCCGATAAATTTTTAGTGACTTCACCCATTATGTATAATAAAAAGGAATATTATGAGTGATAATATGATCATTATATAAGTGCTGGAATTTTTGTAAGTCATAACTATTTAATTACATTTTATGATTAATTATGTAACTTAAATTAAAAATTAATTTCATAAAATGTAATCATAAATTATTATTTTATAGTCTTATGGTTATAATGTAATTTTATGAGACCTTGTTTCATTAGTCAAGGTGTTATAAAATGAGTTGTAGTTTTAAGAAAATCTAATAAATTATGATTTTAATTAAAAATTAATTTTCTCATATATAGGAACATATTTTGAGAAAATAGATTTCATTTTTCAATTCTACAGCCAAAAAATGTTTGGGGTTAATTTTTTGAACATTTCTGAAATATATGAATTTTTTTGAATAGTGAAATTTGATAATATAAGAAATGGGAAAAATAAAGGAATTTATCCATCATGATTTAGTAATTCCTAATTTAAATGGAAATTATCTCAAACTAACATGAATTTATTACTGTTTTTATTCATTTAATCATCACTATTTCTTGCCTTTTGGAAAAATATTAAAATAATGAATAACTTATTGGAAAACCTCTCCTCTCCTCCACTATAAATACAACCTACACCCCCTCTCCCTCTCACACCTCTCAAGCTTTGTTAATTATCTAAATTCTACCCAATACTCATTAGAAGGATCTTATAAACGTCTAATACCTTCTTTTGTCACGAAAAGGTCAATATCAATGGCCTTAAGGAGGAACTTAATGTGAAGAGATCAATAGATAAAAATACTCTTTCAATTTCTTGTGTTTTCCTTTCAATTCTGTTATTTTATTATACTCTATTATCATACCCTTAACCAAGTGTAATTAAAGATAAATTATATTATTTATAATATACCTCTATCATGTTTATGGAAGAATTCATCATCATACTTATTCTCTTATCCCACTTATTCTAAAAACCAAAATATCATCTGTGATGTGTCAATTTACAAACCTCGTGGATGATGTGTCTTCAATCAACTTTACTTCCTTAAAATATGGTCATAAAACCATAAATATGGAAAAATAATATTTTATTATACATATTATGTCATATATTATTTTATGTAACTAGTTTTTATGCATACTAATAATTGATAAAACAATTTGTTCTTGACCAAAATAAACTAACGATTATAACTATTATTTATCATATGATTAATCATCAAACCATATAACCAAAATTATTAATGGCATCATTTATTTTTATTTAAACATGTTAATAATATTTCATTTCACTTCTTTTTTTCACTTCTATTTTATAAGGAGATCCTTTATGAAACGACATGGGAAATCATGTAAAGCACGCATCTGAAATAATGTAAATAACCAAAAATTACAAATTAATGGGTGGAATGAAGTTATAAAATGATCATATAAGGTGTTATAAAAATTATTCTTCTTTATTAAAAAATTAATTACAATTTCCTAACCATTATAAAGGATTTTTAAACACATTTTTAATAAAATGAACGCGAGGTAAGGTTATTTTTAACATAATTTATATTCTTTGGGTTAAGCTTCAAAATTATTCGTTATGTGGTATTTGAGATTATTTGTGTGATGATTTTTTAAAAAAAAATTTGTATTATGTGTATTTATATTTTATACACATATCATTTCGATTATATAAATTATCACTTCAATTATATTGGTAAGGGACATTCCGTTAAATATACTTTTAATATTAACTTTAATGAAATTAAAAAATATTATATATATATAATGAATGAGTGATTTCACATGATATCCTGACTCTTTTTTACTATGATTTGTTCCTAGTTCATAGTTATGTTGGTTTTATCCCATTAAAGATCAATATATATTGGTATTAGCCCATTATATCTCATGATATGTTTGGATGATCCCATTATAGCTTATGATGTGTTGGGTAGAGCCCATTATAGCTCAAGATAAGATGAGTGATCCCTATTATAGCTCTCCAATTCATTGGGAACTCCGGATATGGGTGTTGACGGAATAGTTATTCCATGTGTAAGGGTTATTGTAATAGTGATATGGTAAATATGTCCCAGGGAAACTACATGATGTTTCTATGCTTGCTATTGATTTTTTATAAAATTGGTGTTATTGGGTTTTATGTTATCACTTCACTAATGATTTCTTTCCATGTAACCCTTACTGATATTTTTGAGCTCATCATAAGATTTTAAATATTTTTCATAGGTTATAAGTTTAAATCCCCACCCTTAAACATTATAAAATTATATGTGAAGTCAAGAATTCACATTTAGGATCTTTTTAGGTTTAGAGTTTTAGATATTTAGGCCATAACTATTACATAATTGTCCTAGACATTACATGTGGGTAGATACACTCAATATCCACATTCCCATGAACGGAAACCCTTTAAACAAAATAGTTTTCCTTTTCTATGATAAATATATCCTTGAATTCTAATTTTCTTTTATCGAATCTTATAACTTATTGAAAAAACTTCAAAAACATGGGATAAGAATAAAAATATCAGTAATTCATATAAATTAAGGAAAGAAAAACTATTCCATGAATACATAAAAAACAATTAAATCATAATTTTCACTCAAAAAACATATGCTCTTTAAGAAAACTCTTAAAACCGTAATATTTATTAATAACTCCTAGAAATAATAAATCATAATGGTAAGTTTTGTAATCCATAACATACTTAATTTTTATCATTCATTGCGATATAGGGAGTAACCTTCATGATTAGGTTTGGAATACCCATCATAGTATATTCCCTAAATCTCTTAGAAGAAGCATTAATGTTTTCCTCAATAACATTACCAAATGTATTGAAAAGCTATAAAAAGATCACCCACCCTTAGTTTATCACAAAACCACCCATATACATATGTAATTCCCAGGAATCAAAACATAATCATAACACATAAAACATTCATAAAGGAAAAAAAACATTTCTATATTTCAATCATAAGATATCATTTTAAGATATAATCAATTCATTCTCAAAACAAATTTCAATATTAAAATACCAAAAAAATAATATGGTAGTTGCTTTTATTTAAAAAAACATTATGACATGAATAGGAAGACAAATGTAAAATAATTTTTATGGTGGAATAAAATTCATTTTTTCCACATACTTTAAAAAATTCAATTTTAAAAAACTAATTTAATGCATTTAAAAAAATGATTTTTGATTCAACGTGTCTCATACCACTTTGAAACATTTAATATAAATTATATAAAAAAATTAATAAAATTTATGTCCATATCAATAAATCCATAAAACCATTTTTTAAAAATGGACATGAATGAGAAATAATTTAAAGAATAAATATTTAAAAACATAAAACAATATTTTAGTGAAACAGTCTTTTACCACTTGAGAAACACTTGAATAAAAATAATTATATATTAAAATTAAAAAACATTAAATATCATGATAATATAGTAATTCATGATATAACATTTAATAAGGGTCATATATACCCCTTAATTATTAATAAGGGTGCACAATATCAAGACATGTCTCAATGAAAGGAGATTGAGATGAAGTCCTTTATATAGATTGAATCATTAAATTATTGATAAATGAATGAAATAATTATGTGTGTAAAATATAAATACACACAGTATAAGTGGATATTAAGTTTAAAACAATAAAAGTTCATTCACATGTATTCTTGGAAAAACAAAACCAATGACATGGATGTTTAACTCTATGAGATGAGATTGAGTTATGTTTTCCCTTTCAAAATTCGTATCAATGACATAAAAAAGTTATCATTAGGTTGATTAGGAGTAGAAAATTTATATCCACACCAAAGGGAAGTGGAAATTAAAATGTAAATAAATAAATATTGATTCCAAACATAATCTTGGAATTATATAATCAACGAACTATGAATAAAACCCAATGAGTGTAAATTAGGTTAATAAGTTCCCTTACCATGAGTTTGACTTGTGTCGTTCATTATTGGATTTCATGAATAATAATATTTGGTTAATCTATACGTTATTTATAACCTATTTAATATTTCTAATTCATTTTATATCACTTATTACCATGTTATAGAAATTAGTTAATTATTTGAGTTTATATCGAATGTTTTTTCATTGTTTGGTACTTGACTAAAAAATGAACATTTTTATGCAATTTATCAAAGTGGTCATAATTCCATTATTTCCATAATATTATTCATGATTTAAATATCATATATATATAGTATATATGTATTTATAATATTCCATAACAGTTGGGTATAATAAATGAAATGCACCATACATGGAGACGGTAGGTTGTACATTCACATGAACACTACTTTCATTTCATTGTGATATTAAGTAATGAAAACTAAATGATAAATAGATATATTATAAATACAGTATAATATATATGTTATATATGTTACATAAGTTCATTAAATCCATCCTTTATACATTCCATGTATGTCATGAATGAGTCATATCACTTTGAGGGGGCGGTAGTCCACACTTCCTCAAATGAAATTATCATATTTACTCATTATGGAAAATAAAAAGTTATGATGTAAATAAAAGATAAATAAAAATAGATAAAAAATAAATATAATATATATCATATATAAGTATAGTTCCATCATAATTTCCACCGTGATAGGTGGTAATATAAAATTCAACAATCATCGTTTTGTGGGGAAGTAGTTCGTAATACACTGAGACAGTATGTTCGTATCCATTATATGTAGGTGTGTGTAAGTTTAGTTCTAATACTTCTCATAAAAACATCCTAGTACATTTAGTATACTTATTCAGTTACGTAATAATATAATAAGAAGATTATAGGGAGTGGATAAGGAAAATAAAGGAAATGAGTTTTAGAGAAGACACTAACTCTAAATTGGGTAACTCTTCTTTATTTGATCCAAAATGATTTCTTGAATTAGATTATTCCCAAGGTAAGTATTATAAGATTAATTGAGGGATTTGGGTTTAGTGGAATTTTTTTGATCCAAGGGGCATTAGGGGTGTGAGTAAGTGGGTAGAGGTGGTGTCCTTTTATAAGAGGGAGGAGGGGCACTTTAGGAATGTCTTGAAATATTATTTTATTATAAAATTATTTTTCCAAATTATAATAGTTACAAAGTGAAAATATTATAGGATAATATGATTATGGGTCTATGTCCACTAAAATAATAGGTTTTATAAATTTTTATGTCAAAAAAGTAAAATTATTTTTTAGCTTTATCCCTTAGTTAAAAGCACTAACTCTTCCCCTGTCTTCTTGTATTTTCATAATATATTATTACTATTGTTACTATAAAATTACCATAGAACCAAAAGTGGATCATTAATTAAATTTTTAATATTATATAAGTTAGTAGTCTGAATTTTATATTTGTATGACTATTATATCACTTAAAAAAATTTATGTGTTTTAAAAACTCATTTAGGTCAATTTTTACACAATTTAGTAATTGATTTTTGTTAAAGTCGTAAAAACATTATTCCTTTTAAATAAAATCGTTAAATCAAATATATTATGTTATAATCTTCCCAAAAAGTCATGTATGGCATAAAAAGTTTCATATTTAATTTGTTTTAATATTTATAATATCATTAATTTCAATATTTCATTAATAAGGTAATCATTACATCATCATTGTTTAATAAAAAAGTTTTTTATTTAATATCGAACAAATTACAAAAAAAATACTGGGATGTAGGAAATATTTTCAGATTTCTAATTACTATTTATATTCATAGTGATTAGTTACATAACACTATATTAAAATTGCTTTATTAAAAGATACATGTTTATGTTATATTTCCCTTTTCTTTAAATTAAATATTATAAAATGTCATTTTCACACCAAAGTGTCTCTCAAATGCCAAACGTTCAGCCTAAGGATTCTCATGGTTGAAAATATCTAATACAATAGTATTTGGACACTTTTTAGAGTAGTTTCATATTATTATAATATTATTTTTTTACTTTTATTTACATGATTTACCGTTTAACCATGGTAAATAAAAACATTTACTGAAGTTACTATTTATAATGTCCAAAAATAAAAGGAATCTACTTAAATAATTTGGACCTTATGATTCCAAATATATAATAAATTTTTCCAAATTCAAAAAAAAATCAGAAATGAATTTAAAATTAATTCAAGTAGTCAAAACTAGAAAGCAGGTTGTTAAGAATTAAGAAATATCAAAATATTGACATGTGTTTTTGTACAATTTAATAGTGAAATTACTTGAAATGAACAAAATTGGATTAAATGATAAAAACATGATCCAATTACACTTTAAAAATAAATAAAAGGGAAATATATCTATATAAATAAATTAAATGAAAATATAGTTTTGAATTAAAATGTAGTATTTTTCACTATTCATAAAATGATATATTTTATCAGAAAAATATCAAAATGTCAAAATAAGTAAATTCTGAAGTCCCTATTCTAAATAATAAATATATTTTATCAAATATTACATAAAAAATGGACTCAAATTTATTTTTATAAATGGATCTCCATCAAAAGGCGGTAAAATGACCATTTAAAATGTTATAGTATTTTATGCATAAAATTGGATTAATTATAATTTTAAGCCACTGAAATTTATTAGATAAATGTAAAAACATTTAACAAATATGTTAAATCATAATATAGTTAATTATGTTCATTCCATACAATAAAATTTTGAGGTGTTAACTACTATTTAGAATATTATTATTATTATTATTGTCTTATTTTTTGGTATTACTATGTATTTTATGAAACGAAAGATTTCAGAGAAATCTTGTTGTTGCGTATTGAGTATGCTATTATACATAGTTTCCCCAATAAAATAAAATTAATATAAAATTCAAAAATATTAATAGATATTAAAATGTATTATTTTATAAATAGTCGGGATGTTACATTAGTCCCCCCTTTATAAAAATTGCATCCTCTCAATTTTAAAATCGGGCTTGGAAGCATCATCAAAAATTGCACATCGGAAAAAAAGATAATAAAACTATGACTTTAATGGAATGAAAGATAAGTAAAAAAAATTATACTCTAGATAACACATACTAGGATTCTATGTATAAAAACATGGATATAGAAGATAAACAGACCATCTTGTTCTGATGGAGAGTGATTGAAAACATGGTCAGGAGAAAGTTAAAAATTAGAAAACTACAAACTACTAATGGGTTAATGGTCATGGATTTCCTAGTAGGAATAGTATGAAAAAAATATTATTGTTTTAATATCCTTTTCATAAAGTTGAGGAATTTATTGATGTGCATGAATAAGAACATAAGGAAGCATACTTAATTCTCATGTACAGTTTGATGAGTTAATAAATATCTACTAAAACTCTTATTTCTATAAACGATAAGTATTCAAGATGACTTGTTCACACTTGAAGGATACAAGTAAACTTCTAGAGAATCACATAAACCACAAAATATTAACTACTTATTCATCTTGTCATGAAACGTTAACCAAAACCAAAATTTTTATTAAAACATCAGATAATCCCTGAAAAATAATAATCCTTTATAAAAAGAAGGAATAATTTTAATTTCTAAAATTCCACACTACCCATGTTATACATAGACTATTCAAAAGAAAATTGTCCATAAAAAATTTAAAAAACATCCAAACTAAGATTGAAACCCAAAATTTATAAGGATTTGATCACACAGTCTTCCATAATAAATCATTGTATTTATCTCCAAATAATATTGACTACTCTTAAATCATCATAATGAAAAGTAATTAACCTTATCACATATTCAACATGACAGGTTAATAATTTCTATTTATAACTCATATATCCGTATGTCCATAATAAAAATATAGATTATTCCAAAATAATATCTAACCATTACTCTGTTAAAATAACATATATTTCTATTTACCTTAATCATTTAATGTTCCCAAAACATTAAAGGTCTTCCAAAATAACATTTATCACTACATCACCAAATTAGTCTCTTATACTAGGTATATCCATTTTATAAAGCATATATCTCCCAAATCAACTTATTATTCATCCATAAGATCATTTTTCGGAAAAGAAAAGATCATACGAAAAATAGACTTCTCAAAGGCTATTGGTAGGAAATAAATATCAGTCTCACTTTGGTTGTGGGTTCTATTCTCATAGCTTTGTTTAACACGATGGGTTGTGACACAGTCTATGAGCTACCCTCTATCAAAAACTATATAATTTTATATAATTCACAAAAATGAGATAAAATTAGCAAAGAATAACAATAACATATTTTAACCTCAAATGTTATCTCATAACTCACATTTTGCATCCCAAAAATTAATAACCCATAATTTCCTCAATGGTTAATGTCTCCAAAAATACAATTATACAGCTTAATATTTCATATAATAAATCCTAAAAAGGGGTTTCACAAACATTGAACACATTATCTATCTTAAAATTATACACCCATGATGATATCCCTAACTCTTAAGAAAACATCATGATCTCTAATGTTCTCTAAATCGTTCTCTGATACCAACTATATCGCCCCAGCCTTAAACGTTACTTAATATTTAGTTAAGTAAAAAATTCACTTTTAGGATCTTTTTAGGTTTATATTTTTAGAGAATTACTACAAAAATATTACATAATATACAAAGACGTTACATCTGAACATTTATACTCAGTATCCACTTTTCCAAAAATGGAAATCCTATATAAAAAAATTTCTTGATAAAAATATTGTTCACTTCTTCCTTTATTTTATCCTTCATATACCCTACGTAAAATATTTCAAAAACATGTGATAATCTCAAAAAAAAATAGTAAGGGATATAAAATAAGGAAAGAAATCATTATTTAATGAAAACATACAAAACAATGAAATCGTACTTTACACTCACAAAACATAAGATCTTTATGAAACCTCTTGAAATCATAAAATTTATGAATAACTCATAGAAATTATAAATCATAAAGGTATCTTATTTCATCCATAACATACCTACTTTAAATCTTTCATATCTATATAGGGAGTAACCTTCATGGTTACTTTTGGAATACCCATCACAGTATATTATTTAAATCTTATAGGTGAAACAAGAAAGTTTACCTCTATCGTGTTACCCAATGCATTGGAGAGATATCATGGGATCACTATCCATTGGTTTATCAAGTAACCACCTGTATACCTAATAAATTCCCAAGAACCATAACATAATAAAAGCACATAAAACAATCATAAAATAAAAAATAACATTTCCATATTGTAACCATATGATATCATATCAAGATGTAATAAATTCATTCTTAAAACAAGTTTCATTACCAAAATACCTAAAAAGGAAATATGATATTTACTTTTCATTATAAAATATTATTACTTCAAAATATGAAATACTGGTTTTGGTGGCATAGAAGTCATTTCCGTTGCATACGTTAAAAATAATCCATTTTCAAAAACCAATTTAAATAAATTAAAAAAAGTGATTTTTGAATCAAAGTGTCCCATACCCCATTTTATCTTTTAAAAGAGATTATATAAATAAAATTACAAAACATTTATGTCCATATAAATAAATTCATAAAACCATTTTTAAAACAAGGTCATGAATGATAAATAATTCGAAGAATAAATTTTTTAAAACATAAAACGATGTTTTTGTTAAAGATTCCTTTACCACTTTAGAAATAATTGAATAAAAATAATTAATGATTGAAATTAAAAATATATTAAATATCATTAAAAAAAGTAATTAATGATATATCATGTCAAAAGGGTCATATATACATCTTAATGGTCAATATAATGGCACAATATCATGTTATGTCTCAAAGAATGGATATTGTAAAAAAATCATTTACAATGATTGTATCATTAGATTAAAGATAAATAAATAAAAAATTATGTGTCATAAATATAAATAAACTAAATATAAGTGGAGATTCAGTGAAAAAAACTCATATGTAATTCACACATATTCTTGGAAAAATGAAACCACTAACATGGATATTTAACTCAATGAAATGAGATGGAGTTACGATTTCTCTTACAAAATTCATGTCAGTGACTTAAGAATTTATCAATGGGGTGATTATTTGTAGAAAAAAATATCCACACAAATGGAAATGGAAATTACAACTTAAATGAATTAATATATATTCCACATATAATATTGGCATGGTATAATCGATGAAGTATTCGTAAAAGCCAACAAGTGGAAATTAGGTTAAGAATTTCCCTTACCTTGAGTTCGACTTGTCACGTTTGATCTTTAATTTACTGAATAATGAACATTGGTAAATTTATAATTTCTTTATAACCTTTTTAAATGTTATTATTTATTTTATATCACTTATTACCATGTTATAGACATTATATAATTATTTGAGTTCATATGAGACGTTTTATTGATGTTCGGTACTTGAGTCAAAAATGAACTTGTTTTGATAAAAATTATCTATGTGGTCATAATTCCATTATTTAATTAATATTATTAATGATTTAAATATCAAATATATCCATTATATATGTTTTTAAAATACACCATAATATTTATAGATAATAAATGAAATTCCTCGTTCATGGAGATGGTAGGTCGTACATAGGCATGAACGCTACTTTCATTTCATTCCCATATTTAGTATTGAAAACTAAATTATACATAGATATATTATACTTAATTTATAATATCTATGTTATATATGTTACATATGTTCATTAAATCCATCCTTTATATGTTACATGTATGGAATGAATGAGTCAACTCACTTTGAGGGGGCGGTAGTCCACACTTCCCCAAGTAAAATTTTCATATTTACACATTATGGAAAACATAAAGTTATGTTGTAAATAAAAATTACATAAGAATAGAGACAAAATAAATATAATATATTTCATATATAAATACATATCTATATTAATGGACACTATGAGAGGGGTAGGATGAAATTGAATAATCATCGTTTTGTGAGGTAGTAGTTTGGCGTACACAAATATAGTATGTTCATATCCATTAGATTGAGGTGTGTGTAAGTGTAGTTTTATTATATCTCATAAAAAATCATAGAATATTGAGGATACTTGTTTTGTTTTTTAAAAACAGAATAATAAGATCATGGGGAGTGGGGAAGTAAAATTAAGAAAATGATTTTTAAAGGACATGATGCCTCTAAATAGGGTAACTCTTTTTTATTTGAACCAAAAGGGTTTCTTGATTTGAATTATACCAAAGGTAAGGATTATAGGAGTAAGGGAGGTATTTTAGAAAATTATGTGAGCATAATTGGGACATAACATGGTTCTTGAGAGGTGTGAGTAAGTGGGTAGAGGTGGTGGCCTTTTATAAGAGGGAGGATGGGAACATTTAGTCTTGAAATATTATTTTATTATAAATTTATTTTTGATTTCTAATAGTTAAAAGCTGATAAATTTAGAGAATATGATGAGTATGGGTCTAAATTATCTTATCCAATAGGTTTTAGACAAGTTTAGGTCAGAAAATTAACCTTTTTTATCTTTAACCATTAGTTAAAAGCATTAACTCTTACCGTGTCTTCTTGTATTTTTATAATCTATGGTTTCAATAATTATTATAAATTTCTAAAAGAACTAAAAGAGGGACATTAATGATATTTTCAACATTATATAATTGTTTTTTATGAATATTATATTTATAGGACTATTATATCATTACATAATATTTTACTTGTTTTAATAACTCATTTATGTCAATTTTGACACAATTTTGGAATTGATTTTTTTAAAGTCATAAAAACACGATTCTTTCAAACTAAAATCCTTAAAAAATAAAATATGTCATAAGAATTCATAAAATTCATGTATGGAATCAAAATGTTGAAATTATATTCATTTTAATATTTATAATATCATTTTTTTGAATATTTCAAAAATAATGTAATCACTACATATTTATTATGTCATAAATAATTTTTTTATTTAATTTCAAAAAATTATAAATAAAATACCATAATATAGTAAATCATTATTTATTTCTAATTAATATTTATAGTTATAGAGTTCAGTTATATAGGCTAATATTAAATTTTATTTACTAAAAGATACATGTTTATGTTATATTTCCCTTTTTATTAAATTAAATATTATAAAATGTCATTTTTACGCCTAAGTGGCTTCAAAATGCCGAACGTTCAGTATAAGAATTCTCATGGTTTGAAATATATCATACAATAGAATCAAAACACATTTTACTGTAATTTTATATTATTATAAAATTATTTTCTTACCCATGTTTACTTGATTTACCCATTAACCATGGTAAATAAAAATAATTACTGAAGTTAATATTCACAATATACAAAAATAAAAGGTACCTAATTACATAATTTGGACCTTATGATTCAAAATATGGATCCATTTTTTCAAATTAAAAACACATAATTGGAAGATGTTAATTTAATTTTTATTCTCGTCATAAAAATCAGAATGCGGGTATTTAAGAAGTAAAAACTATCAAAATATTAACATGTGTTTATGTCCAATTTAAAAGTTAAATTAATTCAAATGAACAAAATTAGATTAAATACAAAAACATATTAGAATTATACTTTAAAACTAAAAAAAATTACAATATAACTATATAAATAAATTAGAAGAAAAGTCAGTTTTGAATTAAAATACAATATTTTTCCTTATTCATACAAATATTAACTTTATTAGAAAAATACAAAAAAATTAACCGAAGTAAATTTTGAGGCCCATATTCTAAATAAGAAGTTTATTTTATAAAATAAAATATATAAAAGTGACAAAAACTATTTTTAAAAATGTTTCACCATCAAAAGGTGGTAAAACAACCATTCAAATATATTTGAGTGTTTTATGCTTAAAATTGGACTCATTATCATTTTAAGCCTCTAAAATTTATTGGATAACTGTAAAAATATTTAACAAATTTTTAAAATCATAATATAATTTATTCTATTCATTCCCACTAATACAACTTCTAGGCATTAAATACCAATTAAAATAATAATATTATCGTTGTTTTATTTTTTGTTATAACTTAGTGTTGTGTGCAATGAATGATTTAGGAGAAACGCATTGTTGTGTGTTGGGTACACTACCACACATAGTAACCCCTTTAAAATAAAATTGATATAAAATTTAGAAATATTAAAAGATATAAAATGAATTATTTTAATAATACATGAGATGTTACAATAAAGATGTGTAAGAGAAAGAAAGAATATAATTTAAATTTCAATAAGATTTGTCATAGAAATTATATTTTATTTGAAATTTTTTATAATTTTGGGAAAAAATGGATTGTATTTTAATAGTATCCACATATATGCTTCTAAGATTTTATGTATGTTTTATGACTTAATTTCCTCAAACTCTAAACCTGAAAATATCTTTAATGTGTAAAAATGTATATTCCTGTCTAAAACTCAAGAATATGTAATTTTTTAAGGTTGGTTCCTCATATTATTCCTCCCCATTTTTTTATAATTAATTTTATTTAATGCTTTCTTCTTCCCCATTCATCTCTATTACACTTACCAAAGTGGGGTAAAAATTTAAGTGATTAGTGAATGTTTGGTTTTCAACATGTAATGCTTATGTTCTGGGATATAATAAAATAAAATCTCTATCACTCTCTTATGTGATGTTTTCTTCAATTTTATATTGTAGTTTTTATTTTCAAGTACAATCATATTTGGTTTTTATTTTAGTTTTTTTTCTTCGAATCGTGATCATTATCACCCTCCATTATTTAATGATTTATATATGATGGAATACTCTCGGTCTTAGGGGTGAAGTACTCAATGATCATCAGTACATGTGAAATGGGTAGTGGATGTTCTGATTGTTTCAGATAAAAAAGACCAAATCGGGTATTTCCTAAGTAATTTGAGGATATTATTTGTAACTCAATTGTGCGGGGAATGATTGTAGACCAATGTAATATCATTGTACATTTTTCTCTCACCAACACTATTTTAAATAGGGAGTTACATGAAATGATCATATAACCTCACTTTAATCTACATAGAATAAAAGGATTTAATAAAATAGAAAAATTATAGTATTTTAATTGGAAATTTTACACTAGCCTGATCGCCCTTCCCATATAATATTTATCAATCACTATAGTTTCCAATTACATTAAAAGTAGTTTTTAAATTGATTTATTTTATTTTATATCATTAAAAACCAAAAAAAATTGAAAATACTACATTTTTCCTCAAATTAGAAAAAAGGCGATAGACTATATAATTTGCAGTTCTTTTTAGGAGTCTATCTATGTTTAATGACTATATTATAATTATGTAATATAAAATATTTTTCTTCCACACCCCATGATAGGTGCTAGTAAAAGTCGATATTTTTTCTGGGGAGGAAGTGCCACAATATAATTGTAAATATTCTATTCTTTTCATGTTATAAAAAATAAATAATTTATTTATCCTTTATTTTTTCTTTAATTAAAGAAATAATTACCCACTAGTGAAACAACTAATAAATGTCTAACCCATTTCCATAGATTATAGTGCTTCTTATATTTTTATGTAGTTGATATTATTTTAGAAATCAAATAATGGGGATCAATCATTCAATTAATTCATATATTTCTTGAGGGAGGATATGATAAAAAAAATTAAGTAATGGCCTTGGAGATAACTGATTTCTCTCATTACATTCTAGAATTTTATGAACATTACATGGTCCAAGTAGATTCTCCATTAGACTTACCTGATTTTTCTATAGAGATCCATGAAATAGAGGAGACTGACTATTTTTCTCTATTTTCTACTACTAAATCCAAAGGGTGATTTCTACTAAAGAAGGGAATAATGTTGAAAAACATAAGGAGATGATATTTTCATGAACTAATTATCTTCTACTTTTTTTAAACAAAATTGAGTATCACCTCTAATTATTTAAAATTTTCATATTCTTTAAAAAACTATTTCCTTGGTGTATGAGAAATAAAAATAATATTAACCTAATAAAGAATATATGAAAGTCCCTAAAATAGTTGAACACTTATTAGTGGGATTTCAAGAGGAGACCAAAATGGGTTTTCATGAAGAAAATTATATTCATGATAATAAAATTAAAATGGATGAATTTGATATTTCTTCTTCATGATTTTATTTTGTTTAAATATAATAACACTCCAAAATTCCATTTGACCAAACTTTTGTTGTAGTATTCCTTCAGTAATAAATGAAAACTGAAGAAGAGGTTATCTATGTGAAAATAATGAAAGCCTATCCATTCTATATCCTACACCCATAATTAAAGTTTTATCTCATTCTTAAGGGTGTATTAGGATTAATATAAACATCAATATGTAATCATAAATGAATAATTTCACGATGGAAAGAAGAATTTTTTTCGTTCATGTCCAAGAAACTCCAACAACCGATAAATTTTGGATAACATCTTGTACTTCCCATCTGGATGTAGAAAAAATTCAATTCCTACTTAGGGTAGATCACAATGATTTTTCCTTTACATTTATTCTAGTACTTTCAATTTTAGTCTTAAGAATTTTTGGGTCATTTTTATTTTTTAGGATTACTCCTACATGCAGCCCACTCCCTATTTTCTTTTCTATCCTTAATGAAATTATCCATCAGCTTAAAAGTGTACTTTTATATTTTTGGTTCCTGATGAAAAAATGAATCCCCATATATCTAGGGAAAAAATATGACAATTATCCATTTCAAATGGTTGTTCACTCTAAATGTGTATCTTTCAGAACTCTTTAAATTTTGATTGTAATTCTAATTCTCACTTTAAACTAGAATTTATTTACACACTTAAATTAATTTTTTACTTGAAATATATCGTAGACATGAGTTTCTTAAGAATATAGTTATTACATTTTTTAGATTTCAATGTTAATGCAATTTAATGATTAAAATGGATAATTTTATCATTAAATTTAAGCATAGATATTAAAAATAGGGAACATGATTTAAAGAAATTAATTGATTTATGTAAATAAAATTTCCCAAACAATCTTAATTATTTGAATTTATTAAATTCAATTTAATTAATTTTTTATTGTTAATAAAGTCTTGATTGATTTTATAATATCATATTCCAATTCCCAAAGAGGATTTATAGACCATATAATTAATATTTTATCTTGAGCATTTCTCTTGCGTGATCTTGGGACATGCCACTGACCAGAACATGCATTTGAGTTTTTCAAGTCTATGACTATGAAAAAAACATTTAAATATTCTGTGGAATCTTTTGATAAACCATTTATCATTAAAATACTACATGTATATTAATACTTTTTTATCCCATAAAGACAATGAATTAACTTTATTTTGATGAGCCATGTTTTAATCCATTTTTGTCCATAACTACATTACTTTTGGTATTTATAGATATTTCAAAGTTAAAGTGTAGGGGTGAAAGGAATCATGGTGGAAGGTATGATTTACATTATAGGGACGAAATTCAGGGAAATATTTAGGGATTAATGATTGTTTTTTTATTCATTTAATGTACTTAATTATTTTCCCTTCTTGAAAACAAAAAAAATAAAAAAATTTGAATTGGTTGTGACTTAAAAGAATAAAACATCACAATCACTAGATAAATTATTTTTATCATATGTGGGTAGGTGTTTTATGTGAGGTTTATTCTAATATTAAAATTCAAAAAATTCAAAAAAAATTCAAAAAAAATACTTTGAAAAAAATAAAAAATATAAAATTACATAATCATATCCCTTCAAAATCACCCCATACCATCCAGTCGATAACCAGGAAGCAGATCTTTCCCAAGGATCCACGTTGAACCATCATCTTCATCCATGTTTTATTATTATTGATTTTTTAATTCCTATTTCTTCCCCATTCATCTCAGTTACCATTTCCATGGCGGGGTAAACATTTTTTGTAATTTGGAAGGGTTGGCTTTCTATTTTGTAATGATTGAGTAGATGGACATAATTGAATGAAATTTCTTCATCCCTTCTGTAATGTTGTTTACATCTTCATATAGTTTTTTTTTTATCATGTACGAACATATTTGGTTTTTATTTATATTATTTATTTTTCCTTCGGTCAATGATCATTATCTCCCTATACTTGGTTCTAGTTTAAAAATAATGGAATAGATCAGTGATTAGTGGTGGTGTAATCGACAGTCGTTAGTACCTGTGAAAGGGGTAGTGGGTGATCATTATTATTTATGATAAAAATACCATATTAGGTATTTCCTAAGTCATTTTATTATATTCAGTACGACTCTATTACACAAGGAGGCATAATAGACCATATTAAGATATTCGTATGGTTTTCTCTCACCATCACCATTTTACTAAGGGAATGAGTTTAAATAATCATGTAATCTCACTTTAACCAAATTAGTAGAAGAGAGTATAAATTAAATAATATAATGATTGAATATCATTTGGAAAACTAACCCAGAACTGATCACTCTTCTCATATCATAGTTATCAATCACTTTATTTTCTATTTCCATTTCAAACACTTTCTTAATTGACTTATTTTATGTCATTTCAAACAAAACCAGAAAAAATTAAAATACTACATTCTTTACTCTAATTAAAAAAATGACAAACTATTTTGTGTGAACCCATATTTGGAATACTACCTACGGTTAATCACAGTACTATAATAATGTAATATAAAATATTGTTTTAACACACCCCCAGAAAGGCGTGCATCAACATGTCAAATGACAATTCTATGTTGAGTAAATGTATATGAAAATTTCCGGGAATATTTCTAAAGGATAGAGCATTGGTTTCATAGAAATATAACCATGTCATAATACTACATGTGAATGTGTCCCTATAATAGATGTACTTATGGGTAACAACCTCAAAAATACAATATTGATCATGGTTCTATTGGGATCTAGTCAATGAAAATGGGCCTTACTATACACCAGGTTTGACACTTCTGAGTGATATGATTTGAAAATTCACAAAGTCTTTATAAACCATCCTACATGATTTAAATTTATAATGACCATGAATGGACTAGATTAATCCTATGGTATCACATAGTGAAAATTATGTGTCATTATTTAGACACCATATAAGTGATATTTTATGTTTATGTGGTTCCCACTATGATTAGGGTTTCTCATAGTATTTTCATGACATTATTTAGTGGATAGAACCTGACAGAACTCTATTAATGAGTAATGAAATGGATAATAAAATTAAATTAATCTTGAGAAACATAATTATATTCTAGACAAAATGAAAAACCTCATTATTAGGATCACAAAACATTATCAACATATGAATCATGGTAAAAATCTAAAAAATAAATGTAGGGAATAATATTTTTTTGTGTTCTTCATGAGTGAACTCCCACCATCATTTAGTGGTTCCTATAATCTATTAGAATTTAATAAATGGATCAGTATCAATGAATTTATATTTTCCATTCTCCAGTTGTTAGATCATTAAAAACTCACTTAGGTTGTCTAACTTATTGAAGGTCAAGTAGATCAATGTTGTAATATTGTTAATAATATGAGGTAAAGTGAATAAATTGACCCCATGAAGTGGGATGAGTTTAAATTCTTAATTTTAAATATGTTCATTTATAATATTATTCATACAAAAATATAGAATAAAATATATTTTTTTAAGAAAAATATTGATAAATCTATTGGTTCCCATGAATAAAATTTTGCAAAACATGAGAGGTACTATTTGGGTATTATCATTCAGTCTGAATGTAAAGATGATTGATTCTTTATTGTCTTGAAACCAAATATATGAAGATAATTTTACTTAAGAGACATTTTATACAATGAATAATCATTTGATGTGCACTAAAAGTGTAAATGAACGCTGGAAACCCTATTGGTTCTAGTGATAAGAAAATTTAAATGGGGTTTTATAGAAATTACAATGATATATAAAATGGATGTAAGATAAAGTTTCAAACACTTAGTTTCCAAAACTATTGTAATTTGACTATGTGTGAGTTTATAAAATGAAAAATATAGTGTTGGAAGTGTGGGAAGCACAACCACTGAGAAAATTAATGTAGAACTAGTGTGAAGAGTTCAGTCAATGAAATTAATTGAGAGAGATATCAATAGAATGCACTGCCCACACTTCAGTGTTTTAAGTGAAATGAGTATTTGAATTATGTGATTCAATTCCCAAATCCTTGTGATAATATGGGTGACAGTCCCAAAATACCTTTAAAGAAAAACGACCAAGGGAAGGCTTATTCAATCATAATGGATTTAGTGAATTATGATAATTAGGGCACACTTATCCTACCCTCCTAAGTTGGTAATTTCATGTTTGATTTTTTATGAATGATCCATATGAAAATATTATTACCCATCCTTTAGTGAAATTTGATTTCATGATATCCATCTACAAGTATTATTGAATAATAAAATTTAATTTCATATTCTATCAATACAATTATTGATATAAGCTTCCAATAAAAATGTTTTTAATAATATTTGAGTTTATTTAATGAATTAAGGGTGTGTTATTTTCTGGAACATATATTTCTCTAGGTATTATTCACTTAAGAGTTATAGATATGATCATGGGTTTATGAGTTTAAGGTTCATCCTAAATTCAATGCCATTAACACCCCCTTTTTGGTTTTATTTTATGGGATTTTATCATGATTAATTATATTTTAAGAGCCATTTATACCCTTTGGTTTTTAATATAATGAAAATCTTATTTCTCGGTGAATATCATTACACTTTGTGAACATAATATTAAATTTATTGGTATCCTATATAGTTTATCTTATCTTTTATGTTTATATAATTATGGGATGTATTCAATCACCATAATAAGTCATAAAACATCATTATTATTAGAGAATATTTATCTCTAGATCATCTTGGAAAGATATAAATTATGGAAGTATTTAGGTTTCATGTTATTCCATTTTCCATTATTTCTGATATAGATTTGAGTTTTACCTAAAATTTAGGAAAAATTATTTAGTAAGATCCAAATGTGAATTTTATTTACATCATTATGAAAAAAAATTAAACCCTTATAAAATTAAAAATATGTTGTTCACAAGATTTAAAAAGTGGTTGGTATCAAACATTCCTCTAGTTGAGTTTTCTAACAACAATATCATTCACATTATCATTCTGATGGATTTTTATGAAGTAATTCTATGTAAATATGTATCATGTTCCATCATTCAAGAATGAAGTTCTATGAAGAGATCTAATGAGACCTGGACAAGCTAATGATATGGTAGAGAAAGATATATCCATTCATACACATGTAAGGAATGTAACAAGTTGATTAAAATATTATACTGATAATCATCTCCTTGATATATAATTTTATGGTGGTGAGAATATATTTCAATTAATTTTCTCTATGGAAAAATAAGGGCAAACCATTACCTATGTATATAGCTTCCATTCAAATACATGATCATTTCGGGATAGTAACATATCATTTAGAGCTTCCACCAATCCTCAATTAGGTTCATGATGTGTTCCATGTGTCACTAAAAAAATATTGTATACCTAATCTATTACATGTATTAAATTTATAGGTCAAAATACTACAATATGATTTTCGTTATGAGGAACAACCGGTAGGGATTATGGATCAAATTGGGAAAGTTATATGAATCAAGACCACTCACCCAGTCATTGTTTTCTTGAAAACCCACAAGATTTAGGAAGTAATATAGGAACCCCATACAATAATAAGGTATCAGTTTCCTCATTTTTTGGTACCAAAGTGATAAATTTCAAGGGAAGAATCATTTTAATAGGGTTGTATGGTAAAACCCTGATATTTTTTGAATTTTTTTATCAAATAAATTAAATCATTTCTATATTTTTTATTTATATGAAATATCAAGTTTATATTGTGTTACAAATACCACCATGTTATGATTACACCACACCGAACACTAGCATAGCTTGCATTACACGCAACACTGAATTTCAACTAAAACCAAAATATATTGTTGATTTATTCATTTAAATATGACTATTAAAGCAATCCATTAAAATTATTGTATGAATATTAATAAAAAATTTAACTAATTAAGTATAATTTTTTTAAGGAAACATTTTTTAAAAAAATACATTATATTTAGTGAAGTGTTTATATGTTTAGAAAATAGTATTTTCTCAAATATTAATTTATTTATCATTTTATGAATGATAATAAAATTATTTATTTTATAATATTACTAAATCATCTTAGAAAATAAACTTAATTTATGATTTTATAATTTCAAAATTAGCAAAGGATGAAATTTTTGGATTTTTTTGAAAAGTTTCATATTTTTATGGATGGTGAAAAATATAAAATTTTAGCTCAAAACTACTTTTTTTATTTAATTAATATATACATATAAATTATATTTTAACTTGTTTTTAAAGTATAATTAGGTCAATAATATATATATTATTCCAGTTAAGTTTATTGGAATCAATTTATTATTGAAACTGTATATAAAAACTCAGTAAAATTTTGATTATTTTCCCTTTAACACCCCACTTTAATATCGTGTTTACAGAATAAATGTTAAATTACATTTTTACACTTCTTCAGATAGAATTTGGAAAAAAAAATTATTCCATATTTGGAATTATAATAATTTATAATTTCTAATAAGTTTAACATAAATTTTGACCAAAATTAATAGTGAATGCAGTAAACATTTATTTTTGCATTTAATGTAAAAATGGGTTTATATGGGTTAAACTAAAATGATAAGGGTAAAAATAAACTATACACTTCTCTAAAAACTATTTTATGGACGTATTTTTACCATTACTCCTATAAGGTTTGATACTGATCTATTTTTTACAATTTTTCATATGAAGAACAAGGGATCACTCAAATGTTTTCAAAATTAATAAGTGTCTCATATCCACCAATTATAAAAGGTTATCCACTCTACACTATTTTTCACAAATTGAAACCATTTTTCTATTTCCAATACCTCTCCACATAACTTCTTTACTTCCCTATATTTTTTTCAGCGTCATTATTTTGAATAAAAAACTATTCTAGGATGGATTTTAGTCAAAACATATAGAGGATACCCAAATTATAGGGGTTTTAATGAGTACAACATAAGTCAAGACTTATTGTAGATAGATTAATAATATAACTATTATTTTTTATATAATTATTCCATATTCACCACAAGATTAATTTTTGTGTTCTATATACGTCCCTATGATGGGATATATCGTTAATCTAGCACATTTTATGATAATTAGGATTCTTATTTATGTTATTTTTTCCTGGGGATTATGATTGAAAAGTTACTCAAGCATTAAGTGATTTTTTCCCTAATTATTTTTCTTCGAGACAAACATAATTTTATACAAATATATTCTTTATTGAGGTGTTCATAAAACCCCTTTTACATGTAACATAATTAGTTTATTTTTCCTCAAGATATTTTAAGTATCATTTTATATTATTCTTTCATTCAGTTTATGAGTCAACGCTGCCAAAGTGGAAAGAGTTTTATATTACAATCTCATAGCTTATAAGGATTGTTTATGATTATGATTCCAATGTAGAAATTTTATGATTTAACTCTAAAGAAACTCATGTCACTTTTTATCCTCTTTTCATGTAATAGAATTTATTCTTCCCCTTTGTATTCCTCCATTTATATACCCCGGAATTAAAAATAATTGTTTTAGGAAAAATAATCTTTTTTGTCGACAACACTTTTCTTTCAAAACCAGATTTTCTAAAAAAAGGTTTATTATTATTCTATGATTTTTAAATAAAAAATTTAACAATTTTTTAATTTTTACAAAAAAAATTGAAAGGAATATTCATGTAATTTTTTTAATAATTTTCATTTGACTTTTAACAAAAATGTTATAGGAATATTTATTTTAACATATATAGTAAGAGTGAAAGTCTCAGTCATCAAGATCATTATTTGCCTTCAATCTTAACTTATAGATATTGAAGTTTATTTTCAAATAAAATTACATTAAAAATATTCTATGTTGTAAAATTTATTTTTTAAGTAGAAAGGAAATTTTTTTCATGAAATTCTTCAAATGATTTTGAAAGCCTTCCTTTTAAATAATTAAAGGATATTTTCAATGAAATTAATTTTCAAAATAGTTTTAATTTTTAAAATTTAATTTCATAGATAAATTATTCTCCTTAAGAAATGTTTTATATAATCAAACAAAATGGTTTTCCATCTAAGATTACATATGTTGATGTTAAATATTCCTAACTGAGATATGATCCAAGGATAAAACAATTATTCATTCAATTAATGTTTTATGTTTATGATGGCATGATGTTTATGAATCCTTTTTCTCCTCTATGGGTTATACCATGATAATATTTTCATGGAATTAAATTTTTTTAGTATTTTATGGTATGATGATTGTGAAACATTTTACATTTTCATATGTTATGATATGATAAAATAATTATGAATCCCGTTTATTTTCATGTGTTATGATGTGATGGATGTTTTATCATATTATGTCACACATATGTATGATTTTCATTATGCGAGAGTGGTTATGTTTTAACCAAGGACACTAGTTATTTTCAAACCATGGATAATTGTTACATTATAACCAAATATAAAAGGGACATATATATCCTTCCAATTCATATGGTAAATAATTATATCTCATGAGATAGAAAATATTGGAATAGAGAGTGAACCGAATTCAGTATAATGCATTTTCTACTTTTATGGTCTTGGGAGTGAACCATGACTACAATGATGTTATGTGTGGAATTTTCTTCCATGTCCATAATCTAATGGATAAAACTGGTTATATATTCACAATATTATTATTGTACTTATGTTTCATGTCCATAAGTTTATCTGTGAACCTAGTGACATGTTCACAATGTTATCCATGGACCTATCTTTCATGTCTATAGTGTTGTGTGTATACCGGGATTGATTTCCGTAAGTGTATGTGTGGGTATGATTTCTTGTCCTTAACTTAATGAGTGAACCTACTTCAATTTATACATGTTCACAATGTTATATATAGATGTGTATACCACAAATACATGACTTATTTGAGTGTTATGCTCTCATGGATTAGGTTTTTGGATTTCCTTATGACTCATTTATTATTAATATCAAGTCATTATGCCATGTGTCACGATTATGATCATTGATATGCGGTCTAAGTTTTTAAAATGTTATGATCATGTTCTCATACTTTTTTGTTCATATTATGCTTATATACCTCCTTTGGTTACACAAACTAAGCATCTTATCTCACCTTTTCTTATGATTACTTTCCCCTGGGTTATGAAGAATGGTTTTAAGTAGTGTGTATCTATGAAGACTAAATATTGGGAATATATTTTTTTGGAACCCATTAAAGAAATCTTGGGAATTAAGAATATTGGGTTCCATGTTTCCAAATGCACAAAACGTTTATGGTCCTTAAGAATATGTTTGAGTAATATAATGAATATTTCTTCTAAAAGAAGTAATATCCATGTATGAGAAACATGGTTCACTATATGATTAATTTATTGGGAACTTCCAATATTTATTACATGACTTGATATTTTTTTCTTTTGTCTTTTGGGTATGGTGTTCATATGTTATTCTCACTTTCTCATACCCTAATGCTCTTCTTATATTTAGTTATTTTCTATTATTTACCCTTAATTAGAATCTGAGCTCCTCCTTTCTTATGCTTCCTTTCACCAAGTTATTAACTATAAAAACTTTTGAAACAATACTCATACCCAATGTTTGTCATATAGTTAGATTTACATATACACAAAATTTCATAAGGTTTAACATTGAGAACATGTTTATTATTTATAAATATGATTCATTAATTATGTTCCATGATTATTAATGGTTTTCCCCTATTTTATAATTATATCATGATCTATACTATGATATTTGGTGGAATCATAGTATATATGCTACAATTCTTATATAGACTATTACGAAGAATTTAATACCACCATCTTCTTATTATATAAAATATTCACCGATTAGTGATAAAATACTCTATATAAGTCCTTTATTAAACATTGGTATATAATGAATATGAAATAAATAAATAATGTTTTAATTTTTTATCTTATATTAAAATACTATTTCCTCAAAAAATGTAAATTTTTATGTTATAGATTGATAAAGATGATTGAATTTTTATGTCAGTAAATTTTGATTATAATATTATAGCATAAAATAAAAAAAATTCGGTATGATATTTCATAGGTAACACATGAACACCTAATCAAACATAAAAATATTGGTTGGATAAAAAAGGGTACTTATTTTACTGAATTGTTATAAAATAATTAATGGATTGTAAGTACTAATTAGATAAGAATATTTATTGATACTAAATTTATTTATCTAGAATTAATTTATATATTTTAATCATATGATTTATATATATATTTTAATCCCATGTTTAATTAGATTTTATTTATGTGGTTATTTGATTTCACAAATCAGGACATTGATTTATTTGACACTCATAGTTAGTCACTTAATTATTTAAAAAAGAATATAAAATCTCTTTTTAAATTATTTTATGTTAGAATACATGATTTAAAATATTAATTTTTTCTATAGGAAGTGTTCACATATACTATTACCCCTTTATATGATAATTTAATAATTTATAAATGTTGAAATTTAATTTCAAAATTAAAATGGCATGTGTATAAACCCACAACACCACTAGCAGTAGCTAAAAAATCTCTTTTTCCCTTGTAGACAAATATGAACTGATTGATACCCTTTCAATTTTTATATAAAATATATGATATTTTGAAAAATATCGTGGTTGTTTATCTACTCTTACATGACTATATCCATATTTGAGGATATGTAAGATTTAATTGAATTTTTATCCACCCATATTTTTTTAGATTTTTATTTTGAACAAATAATTTCATATAAATATATATTAATACAAATAGACTTATTCAGAAAATGGGTTACCATCTTCAAAGTGCTTATAGTATATGGATCCTCATATAATCTAATGGTCTTCCTATAACATGTGAAATTATTTTTAGAGGAATGAATCTTATTATATATTTTTATAGTATCATGCCTACCTTATCTATTTTGGGAATATTTATCATGTACTGATTCCATATCTTTCAGATTTACTTCATACTCAACACACAATATATTGAGGATAATCTTTTCAAAAATAATAAAATTGATTATTTATTAACAACATGTCTTCATCTTCATATTCTAATCATCAGGAAACTTCATTTCATACCATATAAAATTAGAAAAAATCATTATATTATTTTCCATAAATTCATGTTGAGAATATTTTTTATCTGTAATGGTTTTATGCAAATTTTATAATTCATGGATCAAATATATAATTATATTCATAATTAAATATTTCTCACAAAAAATAGTTTGTAGTTTTTCTTCAATTATAAAACAAATTACTGAAAATGAATATATGTTCATCCTTACCTTTAACCAATTTTTTTAGAGTGTTATATCTTATTTTATTTTCATCTATTACATATTCTATTACATAATATCCCCTTATAAATAAGTTTTACCATCAAAAAATTCCGTGATAATTGAAAATGTATGATTCAAAAAATAAATAGAATAATTCTTTTGAAAAGCCTTGGATTCTTAGTTGATTTTTATTTCATATTTAATGGACTCATAATAAACATAAATATAATATGTTTTACTAAAATGATTATAATAAAAAAATATCTAAACTGACACAACCCTAATTTCCATCAACTAGCAGTTGATCCAAATTTATATTAAAATTTTTCTTCATCGACTTTACCTTATTTTTTCTATTTTTCAATTTCTAGGATCAAATCATAACATTTTTAACAACATCAAGAGAAAAAGAATTTTCCATTTGATACTCTTCTAAAAATTACTCAATGATTACTTAATATTATTAAATTAAAAACAAATAAAATATATATATATATATATATATCCAAATATATAGGACATTGTTCTCTAATACTAATTAATACTCCCAAATCATTATGTTGTTACATAAGAGGGGATGAATCATGTTTTACTTTATTTCTATCAATTTCTAATTAACATCAAGTTTTAACCTATTTCAAGATGCCTATCACCTTTTGAATACCATTCACCTTTTTTGATATAAACCAATAAATTTATCTCCTTCCTAACACACGATAATCACATACAATGAGGAATATAAATTAAATATCATCACCTGGTGTTTTATCAAACTAGTGAGAGTTACATAAGATGTTGATCTTCTTACATATCATGTATGGTATTTTGATTTGTCAATTTTCAACCATGGCTTATAAAAAACTATTCTATATTCACTAGAGACTAATTTTATACCTTTTCAATTTCCATTTTATACATCAATTCATAGTTATATATTCGGTGGTACTTCACATATCATATGTATACACTTCCTTTGAAAAATATTCATCTTCAACACATGTATCTTCAAATAGTTTTCTTTACCTTGGCCAAATTCTTAGCTTTTCCACAAATAAATTCATAGGTATCATCCATTCCTCATACCAATATAATGATATTAACTTATGTATTTACTAAAATTTATGTTAGTAACGGATATTTCATTATAAATTATACCTCTTGTGAATTCACTAATAAATTATTATTTTTTCTCTATTATTAAATTTCTAATTAATTAAATAAAATCTCAAAAAATTATATAAGACATTGAAAAATATTAGAACATTTCAGAAGATATCTAAATTAGTTCTATTTATTTGAATATATTATACACTCATCTTTGAGTACTCCTATGAACCTTTACTTCCTCATTAATACTTCTTCTCCTAAACTTATTTTATGATACATCCAAGATATATCATTCACAGGTTATATCATCATTCTTGTTTAATGATCCTTGGACAGATTCTCTATATTCTAATCAGTTTTTCATTATCTAATCCCAACTCTTTATGATTTGTACTAGCCAGTTTCTCAAGACTTTTCAAAACTATTTCAGATAATTAATTAACTATATAATTTAAAACATTCATGATTCTATGAAAATGGACTATACAGTCATCTAATTTAAGGTATTCACACCATACAGAAGCTCAAATACACTCATCATCCAATAAATGATTGGATCCTCATTGTATACGTAATAAAATCATCTCCCTTTTATTTTTGGGTAACATCTTCCATAATCAATTCTCAATATACAGTGGATTCCCTTCATAAAACTATATTGAGAATAAATACAATACCAACCCCATTAATCCAATTCATATTCTCATAACCATATCCTTTATATTAAAATTATTTTTCTTAAATTGATCCATCTACATTAACAGGATCTAAAAAATGCTTAACGAGAATTAAAAACATCACCCATAAAAATATATTATATAGTATAGAAATAAAAAATCATTTCTTAAAGAATTATAATATAATTTATAATTAAATGTTTTGATAATTTTTAAATTAATGAATTAAAATTATAAAGGAATTTGTCCCAATGAGTGAACATAGGATTAAATATATTTCTTGGTAGAAAATTTGGCCATATCAGGGTTTTTGGGGATTAAAATATTATAAGAAATTATATATATCTTAAATTATGCATCAAATTGAGAATATAACCATATATTAACTTTAATTTAATTTTTTCACTTTGATTAAATATTTTCTTATTTGGGGCTTCCAGGATCAATAAACTAACCCTTGTAAAGCCCACTTAAGAGAAAATTATGGGATTATATATTCATTATTAATATAAATAATCATTATATTTATCTATCATACTATCTATGATAACTAGATAAAATAATACTGAATCATTTTTTTAAAAATAATTTATTATTTTAATTCAGTTTCATGTTTTGACATACAATTATATTATATTAATACCAATAAACTTGTTATATTTTTTTGTATTATTAATTTTTATTTATGTTTGAAGGACATAATTGAGATTCACCATTATCATTTATTTATTTATGCATTGCAATGTGAGGTTTATATTATCATATATATTTGAGTAAATATGATAAAAACTATCAATTTATTAATTATACATTATGAAAAACATATATACGTGTTTGATGATTTTCCATAAACTAGTTACTACAACTAAATTTAATACATCGGAAAAATATTGTGATGAAGGAAAGATAAAAATATTCCATCAATATAAGAAAAGTTTTAAAAGTTGATATATACCCTCACTCACACTAATAGTTCATTGTATATGGTAGAATCTAATCATTAGGTGGGTTATTTCATAAGGTTAAATTGACCAACATGGTATATTTTTTAAATTGTTCTTTTTGTCCTTCAATAATAAATAACATAAAAATTTTCTATTATATAAGAAAATGTATTACTTGTTTTCTAAGTATATAAAAATGGCACAACATGGGATTTACATCATGATCATGAACATGATGTACTTATCCTGAGTAAAATTTGTTCATTATATGGTTTATTTGATAACATAAACCGATTGAATGAAATCATAACATGTTTCCTTAGACAATGTTCATTCAAGTATAACATGACATGGAAAAAATCATTTTTCAATACATGTATCCCTTATGTTTTCTTTTTGTGGGTAGAAATGATTTATAAAGAATCAATAAAAATGATTCTTCTTTATTAGTAGTTATTTTGGGTTTTCAATAACCCATGTATATATAAATCCTTTTATCACTCCCATCATTAAATTCTACTATTTTTTTTGAATTGTATTCTTACAAGAGAAAAAATTTATACTTTTAATGATGTAATTAAAAGGATTATAAATGTTTTATTTTCTCAAAATTATGTTTTGAGTCTATTTACAGATATATATAGTCTCAAAAAACACATAGGATAACAAATTAATGTTTTATGATGACAATAATGACCTTTTAAATTATTAGAAGATTATTATTTTTTTCAATGAATTTGAAGGGGTAGAAGGAACAAAATTTATTTTATGTTACCCAATGAAGGGTCATGAGGATGTGTGATAGTATCTACAAAGAATATTTCATTCATTAAATGAATATTAGAACATACTTAGTTATATTGGATTTCCAAAATTGTTATGTTTGGCCATTTTAGATAATATATTTATCGTTATGTAGTTTCATGTGGATCATAGGTATATCATTTCTCACTTTTTTCTTAATAGTCTATACATATATATGTTAGATGACTTCTTTTTAATTTAATTTAATAAATTAATAAATATTTTGTTAATGATATATGATAACTAACTAAGGTGTATACCCCTCATGGGATTTGAATTACTTTAAAATAAATAGATGAGTTTGCATTATGTAATTTTAATATTAATATAATGAAATGGTAAAGGGAGATAAATATTCTTAAACCACCATTGATACATATCTAGTTAACCATGATGTATGTTACAATATATAGGTTGATAGTGAGGTGATTATTTGGATATTTAGTGATGATTTAATATTATATGGATTATATGGTGATACCTTGTTTTAACTATAAATGGTTTTATAAGAATTTGTTGATATTATATGGGTTCTACATTATCATGAAGATTGATGAAAATTGTTGTAGTTTCCTTTCCTCCATGTTTAGGGTATTATATATCTTTTTTTATTTGTGGAATATATTTAAACCTATTAAATACTTTTATTTGGTAGGGTTTTCATTGAACCATGGGATGCATAGTTAAATTTATTACTTAATATGAGTGTGGTGAGACTAAATTGGATATTATATCTATACATATTCAATTACATGAACTTTTATTTATACTAGGATTAAGTCGATATTTGTCACGATCATACCTGGTAATATTGATCATCCTACAATGGAGACTTTTGTATTGATGTAATAGTATCAATGAAGACACTTCTCATAAAATTAATGAAATATTTAGTCACTATTTTAGTATTTTTTTTAACTATATTTGTGACATATATATATATTTATTTGATAAGTTATTTACATGATTTATTTTTTAATGTTTTTTTATTTTATATTTTATTAACTATTTGACAACATAGTTTATCATTCCCATTATGGGTAATGGTTTTTAATGCATTAAATTACTTTCCATAGAGTACGGTATTTGATTTGATTTATATATTACTGTTTGGAATGGGGAATTTGGTGGAAGTTGATTTTTTTCTTTATAGTATTATTTATCCAATCCATATCACTGTATATTTATGTATTTGGTCATATTCACTAACTTGTGATCTATTGAATGTCATTTTTGGGACACATGTGTGATTAAATTGGTTGTTTGAGGGAGATCTCAAAGGTTTTTGTTCTTTTTATCCTAAAATACCTGACCCTTACACTAAAATTTATTTTTAAAAAAATGGATCAATCGTTTATAAGATGAATTCTATTTATAAGCTTTATCATATCTAATAAATTTTTCAAAAATCAGTTTTTCTGTATCCTTAAAATATACCAGATGATGACCCATATCAATTTCTAATAAAGCATTAAAAATTATGTTCCTTACATAATATATACTATTATGTTTTATTTATACACTAATAATCATGTAACGTATTTGGATGTCTCTATCTTCCAAAATTAGTCACAACCAAAACCATTACCAACATAGAACATCATATAAGGAAAACTAATATAGGTTATTAGACATGTTTGATATTATTTTTTTAGTTTCATAGGACTCATGAAGATGATATTACATTCTATCAAAACATATGTTAGGTTAAATTATTTATTTGATCCACCACATGAAATAAAATTTTATATAACTATAAGTATTAAATTTGAGTTCATGGAGACCTATCCCTGGGATTTCACTCGTAACATATCCTATCATGTTCCTTCCATAATACAATGAAGGTATTATAAATGAGTATATTTAAAGAAAATAATTTCTCCTCCATAAAAATCTTATCTTATAGTTTATTTAAAACTCATAGATCAATTTAAACATGGATCTAACAAAAAAATTAGTTTAGATGTAATGTGAGGTCAGTGGGTTTTATATGAACCTAAACTCACACATTTATCACAACATATCAATTACAATAACCGGATTCATGATTTTGGAAAAATGTTTGATACTATTTTAGATTAAAAAAATTAATATTCATATAGATTATCTCATATTGAAATAATTTGATAAATTGTATATATCCTGAGAAAGAAAGGTGAGAAGATAAAATATTAATATTTTTTAATATATTAGGGATATGTTAGAAGTGTATATCATCTAAATTTTACCAATATTTTATATAATTATACCTTTCAATAAAATATGCTAGTAACTCATCATTATATTTTGAGAAAATTGGAATCATCAGGTATAACAAATAATCTTCAATCGAACCTAATATTACTAAATCTAAACTAGAATTAATATTATAATATTAACCTATAATCTGATAATTTATAACCATCTACTCTCTTCTAACTCAATTCATGTGAATGTATATAATCTTGGATTAATAAATTAATCTATATTCTAAAAAGTAATATAAATTAAACTAGTCCACCTTAAGATGAATAGAAATTTAAAATTGACTAGATAAAACATCCAAAAATAATTAAATAATTTAATTTAATTTTTTAGATACAAAAAGAAATAACTTTAATTAAATGATCTATAAAATCTAAATTTGATAACAAATAAATTTGTAAAATAGAAAAAGTTAAATTTAAATGAAAGAAGAAATTTTTTTATAAATTCAACTAACTAAATAATAACTACAAAAGTAGAAAATAATTTTCACTAAAAGAAATAACTTAATGATGAACTAATCTTATATAAACAATGTCTAACTACTTATACTTGATATATAACTTCATGCGGTAGATAATTCTCAAGATGTATCTTTTAAACTTAACACTAAATTTGAAACAACTTATTCACTTAGCTGATGGTATTATTTATGGACATGAGTTTACATACTCAACTTGTTTTCTCAATCCATATATTTTCATTTTTGATCCAACATTAAGTATTCATTCCATTCATCCATCTCAATATGTCACCCTAATGTGTTTCACTTAGACAATGTATATTTAGGTATGAAACATTATTATAATACATTGATTTATCTAATGTAATATAAAAAATGAAAAATTTGTTAAATAAATTCAAATAATTTTTAAAATTATCCAAATCATTGAAATATATAAAAGTAATCAGAACAATAATTGATTTATTTATCAAAAACAATATTGAAATTACATGAAATTATTTTATCTATAAAAATATAATATAATTAAAAATAATAATAAACTAATTTTATATGAATAATATATGTTATTATTGTTTATTTAAAGGATTTAAAAATCAAATTTCATTCATAAAATTATTTACAATATTAATCCATGTTATTAATTTACTTAGTATGAAAATTAATATAAACTAGAGATTTTATTCTATTGGTAGTATGAAAAATGTTGAAAAGATCCTAGTTTATAAAAATTTGAAAAACTAATGATTATTTGACGGTTTCTGTACATTTACATTTTAAGGTGTAGAAAATTACATCATTATGGATAAATTTAAATCAAATGATACATTGTATAATTTTTTATTTGTCTGAAGTAAAAAAACTCATTATATCTACATTGCACAAATTTTTTCTGAGTAAAATATTTATATAATATTTCTTGAAATATAATTTATGAATGTTGAGTGGGAATATTGTTTCATTAAATAATAAAAAATAATCTTGTGTAAAAATGTAGTACACTGAGTAAGAATATAATTTATAAATTACACAACACTTATATGTTATTATTATAATAATTTACATAAAAAATATAAAATTTACAAAAATTAAATTAAACAATAACTATATAATATAAAAATTATTTTAATGAAATAACTATTTAAAAATATATTTAAAAAATAAAAATGATATTAAAAATAAGTTTAATAACTAATAAATTTTATTAACATTTATAAAAACATATTTCTAAATTATAATTTTTTTAATATTAAAAGCTCAATTTTAAATGAAATAGGTATTTAAAAAAATAGAATGAAAAAAAATAATTATCAACTATCTTGTACTTAATATTGTGAGTTTATTCAAGCTCAAGAAGAGTAAATTACAAAAATAAAACATCACCAATAAAAAATTAACACATAAAATATTTAAACACTCACTAAGTTCACTTATTCCATAAAGAAATTTAAATCTAATGTTCTTGAGTTTTAAAATATGAAAAAACATATTATTTTAATTGAATGCCTTTGGGTCAATATATCTATATATATATATCTCAAAATTTATTTTAACTTTCATTGGCATATAATCTCACTGTGATATTCCACTATACTCTTTAATCGCATCCAAATTAAAAACAGATGATTATATCCTTCGGTAATCATTCATTTAGTGTATTATATAAAATACTTGTAAAAAATATAATATATTTTATTCATAGGACTAATTAAACCCTCAATTCCATTTTCAAAATTTTTTGATACATTAATGAGGTAAGATATGAAAATAAAACAAAATTTATGAAAAGGATGTAAGGAATATTTATATATTAACTCAAAGAATCAGAATTAAAAAATAGAATAAGATAAGAAAATGATTAAGGATATATATTCCCAGTTTTATATGTGTCCAAAACTTGTTTTTGTTTTGGGTTTAGAGTTTTTGATGAAATATAGGAGGTTTATATAGCTATCTAAGTTTATAAAATGTGTTTTTAGGAGTAAAATAAGCATAGTACATTTCCGTTATTCCATAGTGGAGTTTAAATGTGGTTTTGGTCCTTGTTTGTGTGTGGGGGTCAATCCTTTTTCCCAATATTATGGGGTTATGTATGGAAACATATTTTTAATGAGGATTATATATTGAATATTGTTTCTATTGTAGTGATAGTCATTTTAGTAGTATTGGTTGGTTTCTAATATCCCTACATCCATGGGGAGTATGTAAATGGGTATTCTTTGCCTCATGGTCTATTATGGTTTTTTCAAAAAAACACTATATTATGGTGGTATCAAGAAGGAAGGATGAAAATTGATATTTTAGTGGGAATTATTTCATATGAAGTTAACAATGATACATTTAGTAGTATTTGTTATCAATTTTTCCAATAATCTTCTCAAAAGAAATGTGGATAATATGGGTGATGGGTTAGATTATCCACCCAATTTATGAATAATGTTATGCCCATAAACTATTTAGAAGGGTTATGAATGTGGATATTGTTGGGGATTCTAAATTAATGTTTATATTTTTGAAATGGTGAATGAAAATATGTGATACTATCTATTAAAATATGGAATAAAACATCTCAGTTATTACTATTAAATTCGATGATTCAATACACTAATCTTCATGGAAGTACATGACATGTACTAGTGAAAATTTTTTAGTGTTTACTAAAATAAATTTGAGAAGATAGAGTTTAAATTCATACATGAGGATAATAAAAATATGTAACTCATGTTAGAATATATGATTCTAATGTTGGATGATTCCATACTAGTGAACTACTGCATATAACTATTGTAATAAATGTTATAAATCCCTTTGATGAATGTTTAAACTGATTTAAAATTGTAATAGATAAGTCAATGTTAACTAGGCTTGAGTTTGATGAAGTCAATAAAAACTATTCAAATTTAATGACTATTGGATAAGATCAAAATTATTTGATCAAGTGTGAAACTTTAAATCTTCCAACATATGACTTCATCAAAAAGGAATATAAAAATATTATAGGACATTAATCACTACTAAAAAAACCACCATTAGCGACCGCCAATGGCGGTCTCTATAGTGAAATGTTTTTAAAAAAAATGTCCACTGAAATAAATAAATATATATATATATATATATTAAAAAAAATATTCACATATATACTCTTAAATACAATATTTTAAATATATATATATAATACATTTTAAATGTTTTAATATATGTAATATTAAATATATGTATAACATCGAATAATTGTGCTATAATAACTTAAAACCCCCGATTTAAGAAATGCTATCATTTTAGGTTTTTCGGAGCACGTTTGCTCCGAATTCGACCGTCGCACGCCGTTTTGGTGTTTTATGACTCCGGAAACGCGTTTCCGGCCGCCCCGGTCAAACGGCACCTCCGATTGATGTGTCGTCTCTCCGAACATTTCACAATTCACACAACGGATGTTTTCGTGCGGTTTCGTGGCATTCGGAGGGCGTTCTGGTGGTTTTGACCCCCCAACGTGCCATTTCAGCGCGCGCCAAGCTGCTAAAAATGACGCATTCAGTCGTGCCGCGTGCACCACACGTCCGATGGACGTGCCGCCTCCTCCTGTGTAACACCCCAAGCTTCCTCTGTATGTTTCCTTTCGAATAATGCAATGACGTGCATTGTACGCAACTTCGAGATTTTAACACACCACAACCAATCAAACTAGCCGTTATGAATAGTAATACCTACTTTTTGAAATTATATATATTTTATATTTCAAAATGGACTTCATTTTTGGATTTGGAATATCGAATTTAGCCTAAGGTGAAATTTTGGTACTTTTCGGATAACTTTCATATTTTGATGAATAGTGAAAATTACTAAATTTTAATTAAAAACAACTTTTTTAATCAAAATAATTAATAGTGATAAATTGTGAATTTGAGTGGTTTTAAAGTATATTTAGAATATATTTTTACCATTTAATATAATGTTGGTCATTGGACATAATTTTACAATTAAACCGAACATAAACAAGTGTCAATCTTTTGATAGTTATTATCTCTTAAAAACACGCTTTTTGTTTTGACAGCGGGAATTAATTTTAAATTAATTTCTGCCACTTCTGTGTTATGAATTTAGAAAAATGGATTCCATATTTGGAATCAGGATGTCCAAATTGTGTAAATAGGTAACTTTTATTTTTAGACATTTTGAATAATTACTGCGGTAAATATTTTATTTACCATGGTTAAGGGTAAATCCGGTAAATAAGGGTTAAAAAAATAATATTATAATAATAATAAATTACCCTAAAATGTGTCTTAACCCTATTGGTTGATACATGGTCGACCATGGGCATCTTTGGGTCAATTTTGGGACCCCATGGATCCACTTGTAAGTGATAATGACACTTTATATTAATTAAGTTAAAATGAATACAAAAATGACACAAGCATATATCTTTTAGCAAAACAATTGTTACATAGGGTTATATATGTTGGATTTTAGATTATAAATATTCATTAGAAAGATAATACGATTTCCTACATAATTATATTTTATTTATAATTTTTTGACATTAAATAATTTATTTTATTTATGACACAATGATGATGCAGTAATTACTAAAATAGTAAAAAATTAACATAATTGATATTATAAATACCCAAATAATTATAATATGAAACTTTTAATGAATTAAACAAATTTTCTAGGATAATATGATATATTAGGATTGATTTATTTGACTTTTTTCGAAGTAATCAATCTGTTATGAGTTTCACAAAAATCAACTATTGAATAGTGTCAAAATTGACATAAAAGAGTTCTTAAAACGAATATTATATTATTAATTGATATTAAATTCCTAAAAATCTAAGGTTCGGACAAGAGACTTATATTATTATAGTTTAATCATTAATGGACCACTTGGGTGTCTTTTGGATGTATATAGTAAGTTTATTAACCATATTATATAAAAATACAAAGAGACATTGTAAAAGTGAAACTAATTAACTTAGAGTTAATACCTAAAGATAAGGTTAATATAAGTACCCAAACCTGTCTAAATTCTATTGGATGAGTTGTTTTCGACCTATCCCCACCTCAACCTTTGAATAGTCAACTTTGGAGCCATTGGAAACCGAATATGAATTTATTATAAATTAACATTTCTAGCTTTTCCAAAGGTGCCCCTCACCCCTCTTATAAAAGGGCACTCCTCCTTCTCATTTCCTCACACCTATCAAGCCACTTGGCTCATCCAAACTCTCCCCAACTAAGCTCCCCACATCCCTCTCCTCCTCCTTGAAGCTTCCCCTTAGGAAGAAAGCATTTCAACAAGTCCTTTGGTCCCAACCAAAGTGAGTTACCTAAATTAAAGGTAACGATTTCTCTTAAATTATTTTCATTTATTTTGCTTCTTCAACCCCCAAACTCTTTTTATTTCCCTTCTTTTGTAACAACACCAGTATCCTCAATATACTAGGATGTTGTTATAAGAAGTATTCAAACTACACATACACACAACTCCATCTAATGGATGATGAACATAATGTTTCTGTGGATGGCAAACTAACGCCTCACGAAACGATGATTGTTCAAAAACATCTTACCGCCTCTCATGGTGGCCATTATGATGGCACTGTAATTAAATATGATATTAATGATATATATTTTATATATAATCTTCTGTAATTCCATTTTATTTCATACCATTATTCGTTTCATGTCGTATATACATACGATAATTTCATTTGAGGAAGTGCGGACTACCGCCCCCTTAAAATGATATGACTCGTTCATACCACACATGGAACGTATAAAGGATGGTGTTAATGAACTTAAGTAACATATATAAAATATTATATTATACTGGAATAGTAATATACCTATGTATCATTTGGATTCGATTCTTTTAAAATAAAAAAATTAAATGGAAGTAGCGTTCGTGCGTACGTACGGACTACCGTCTCCACGAACGCGATGAGATTCATTATCCATCGTATCCATTCAAGTATAATTATCATTTAATGATTTAAAAATGATGTTTAAGGACTTGATATCATTCTGGATATGAATAAGATACAACAAACATGACTTATGTAACAAAACATATAAAAGAAAATGAGTAAGTTAACACCCGAAACGGCGTTAATACTAAGATATTATTAACAAATCAATGTTAAAAGATCATATATGATATCATATTAAAGTAAATGATTCTTGTATTATTCAATAACAATTATTTCACCATTATACAGGAGGTAAACCTACCATCGACCAAGGAAAAAGTACAAAGTAAGGGTTTTCTTATCTCACTTTTAATTCCGTGAGAATTCCATTGATCACCACTTAATTATTGCATGTGGTGTATGTGTACTGCCCATGATCGTATTCATTGTGTAATATACTTTAATTTATGGGTATTTACATCATCATGGTATGATACTTCTTTCATGGGTGTATTTTTCGTAAGTTACCTAATCGATAAGGGAATTTGAGATTTCAATTTCCACTCATTTGGCTTTACACATATTTCATTGATTATATTACCCCAAGATTATGTGTGGAATCACTATTCATTTTATTATGTCATAATTTCCACTCCCCTTCCTGTGGATAGAAGTTTGGTACACATAATCACTCCATTGGTAATTCTCAAGTCATTGATATGAATTTGATAAGAGTAATTTTAACTCATTCTCCATTTGTTGAGTTAAACATCCAATTCGTTGGTATTGTTTTTACAAGAATATGTGTGAATGTCCTTTGATTGTTTTACACTGAATATCCAATCATATTTAGTGTATTTATATTTGTCACACATAATTATGTCATTGATTTATCCTTAACCTAAGGATACAACCTTTTTGAGAAATTTCATCTCAATTTACATTCCATTGAGACTTCTTTGATGATATACACCAAATCACTTTTATGTGGTGTATATAATGTACTTTGACATAGTATATCATGAATTCCTTTATTCTCATGATATTACAATGTTTTGATTACCTCAATTATTTGTATTCAAGTGTCTCTCTTTTGGTTAGAAACTCTAACCAAAATACCATTTTAAAATGTTTTAAAGAATTATTCTTCTAAATCATGCTCATTAATGTCCATATTTTAAAAATGGTTTTAAGGATTTATTTATATGGACATTAAAGTTTTAAAATTAAAACTCCTTTTAAAAGTTTCAAAGTGGTATGGGACACTTTGATTCAAAAATATACTTTTCAATAGCTTCTTGACAAATAGTGTGACTTTTAAATGTTTTCAAGAAAAGGGGGATATTTCTCTCAAATAGTTTTGATGATTATTTTCATCTATGTCAACATCCTTCATTATTCTTGATTGAGGTAAATGTGATACAATACAATCTTCCATATTGTATCGAATGAATTATGTTTGACTGTGGATGTGCTATTTTTATACCATTCATGGTTTGTGGTGAAAGTATTGACATTTCGTATGCTAGTTTAATACGAATGTTTACGTTATGTTTAAACCTTTTCATATGGGAATGCATTGGACTTAATAAGTGACGGGTGGAGCCCGATATAGCTCCTCGATGCATCGGTAGGTCTCATGAGACAAACTAGTGTCTTGGCACAAGGCCTTGGCAAAATCTTATTTGTAGTCTTGGCACGAGGCCTTGGCTATGTGGTTATGATAGTCTGGCATTATGCATTCAATCATTATGAAAGTGGTTATTTATATTTCATGTGATCATTCGACTAGTAGAATATCCATGTGAGTAAGTAAATGGAATTATTTCATTTTACCTTCGCCATTTTATGCTGAAGTTTAAATTTAAAAGACTTTTTTTTTAGTTATAAATTGCCTTAAGTGTTTATGCTTATTTATGAAAGCTTCTGCTATAATGTTATCCTTACTGAGCATCCGAGCTCACCCCTTTCAATGTTTTATTTTTCCCAGGATTATGAAGAAGTAATTTATGAATGACCTGCAGGGATAGTATGAGGGGATATGAAGACAAGATGTTTTTTTTATGATGTAATGTAAAAATTTATGAATGTATCTAGTTATTCCAAGGCTACTAAACTAATCGGTCTTTCGAGACTTGATCTTTCTCATGATCATGCCAATGTTATGTAATAATGCACCGACTCTAGGTAATTAGGGTCGGGGCGTTACAGTTGGTATCAGAGGAAGTTTAGTACAAACCTTGGTAGCTAGATTTAGATAAACTCTGATTAGAGCACGTAGACCTAAGATGAACTTTGAGGATTAGTATAAAAGAACTTCCTAGAATTTTGGTATTGTAGAGATTTTGTGAGTTTTCCGAGCAATACATCCCTGTCTGGATACGAGCAGGTAGAGGCGGCTCTGGCACAGATGTACCTAGGGGTAAAACCCGAAAACACCGCTTTGAGCTAGATTCGAACGGGAACTGGTGCACGACAACGGGCCTTGCTGCACTCTTGGTTACGACACTCCCGGGGGATATGCTTAGGATAATTTACATTTTCTTTACAAACCAATTTAAGTAATATATATATAAGATGAGAGTAAATGACCTTGGTTAATCCTAATATGTTTCAAATTGAGAATATGGTGACATTTTAATCTCTAAATGATTTTACGACTACTATTACTCACACAATGCTTTATGGTTTTAGTCAATGGCTAGATTCCAAGGAAGTCATAGTGACTTTGAGAATGATGTACAAGATGGGAACGGTGGTGGCAATGAGCAACAAAATGGAATGTTGATAGGCGTAAAAGATATCGTCTTTATGCCAAATCAGTTTTCCAAAAATATGATCAACAACATATATATTAACCAATTCCCAGACTCAACAAGGAAGAGAAAGGTGATAAATGATAAGAGCTCCAGCAATGGAGACCATGGAGAAAAGAACCCTCAATTTTCATCATGCAGGAAATGTGGAAAGAGACACCCAGGAAAGTGTCTCAATGGGACAACGAAATGTTTTACGTGCGGGAAGGAAGGACATAAAGTAAAGAATTGCCGAAGAAAAATGAAGAGTACTATGGAAGAAGATAAAAATGGTCCCAAGAGTCCATTTACAGTCATTTGCCGTAAATGTAGGGGACCTGGCCATTACCCGAGTGAATGTCCTATTCTATAGGATATTTTCTTGGTCAAAGAAGAAGCTATGTGGGAATAAATGGTTGGAGAAATGTTTAAAAAGTATTAGCACTCCTTGTTGATGGGTTTACTATGGAATAATTTTCTCTTGTATTTGTAACCCCGCAGTTTGCCATGTGAGAATGATATTTAAGGAAGAATTGTCTCTTCTCTTGTGGATATGGGTATAAATAACCATTTGGATTTATATGATCATTGGGGTTTGAGAGAATTATAAGTTATTCTAATTTGGGATGAAGATTCAAGGTATGATATAACATTTGTGGTTAAATTTATGATATAGTATTTTGAGGAATTTATCTCATTTTGGCAATATTATAAAATATAGTTTTTGAAAAAGGACAACACGTAGACCGTGTGACAACCCGTCGCGTCGGACAAAGCTATGGGAATCGAACCCACAACCAAAGTGCGATTGGGATTTATCGCCTACCACTGGACTACGTGAAGTCCCTGGTTAGTGTGACTTTTTTTTAGTTAAATGATTTTATTGATCAATAATAAGTTGATTTGGGTTCTTATTTCATATCAAAAGAATACCCTTGGTATAGGAAAATGATTTGGTGATTAAGTGATAAATGTTATTTTGGAAGATGTTCGCTTTGTTGGGAACACTATATGCCCAAGGAAAATAGAATACTATGGGGTTTCATTTGTGGAGTAATGATAGATTTTTATCTACGTTTTTATTGTCGATTTATAGTGATTTGGGTTATTTATGGAAATGATTAACCTATAATAGAGAATATGTGATTAGGTTAATTACTTTTGAGTATGTGACTTTAAGAGTATCTGATGTCATTTGGAGATACAATTTAACATGGGAGACTACATAATCAAATTCTTCTATGTTTTGGGTTTCAATATTAGTTTGGATTATATTAAAGGATTTTAAGGACAATTGGTTATCGAATGGTATCTATTTAACTTTGGGGTATTGTTGGTTTAATTTTAGAAATTAAGATTAGTGCATATTTATCTCAATGAATATCCTTTTGGGGGATCATTAGATCATTCATTGACCATTTTGGTTTTGATTAATCTTCAAAGACAATGTAAATATATGGTTTATCCTTCATGGATCATGTGATTCTATAGAAGTTTATTCTATCTCTTCCAGTGTGACCAAGTCTTCTTGAATACTCGTCGTTTAAAAAAAATGAGTTAGTGGTGGAAATTTATTAAAGAATGAAAATCTACTTAAAATGTAAGTATATCTCATAATGTTCTTAGTCAATATCATAAATGAATTACTCTTCCTTATGTAATGTAACTTAAAAAAAATGTTGTCCGTTTACTTTCATACTAGGAGACTAATGGTCATTTGTCCCAACACAAGTTTGTGGTTTTCTCATTGTTAACTTTCTCCTGATCATGATTTCTATCCCTCTCCATCAGAACTTGACACTTAGTTTATCATCCATATCCATGTTTTCTTACATGGAATCCTAGTATGGGTTATCTTGGATGACCCTTATACCTCTCTTTCTTTCTTTTAAAGTGATAGTTTTATTGACTCTTTTTCGGATGTGGGACTTTCCATTATATTCCCAAGAAAAATTTTAAAAATTGCGAGGACGCAATTTATTGAAGGAGGGGAGAATGTAACACCCCAAGCTTCCTCGGTATGTTTCCTTTCGAATAATGCAATGACGTGCATTGTACGCAACTTCGAGATTTTAACACACCACAACCAATCAAACTAGCCGTTATGAATAGTAATACCTACTTTTTGAAATTATATATATTTTATATTTCAAAATGGACTTCATTTTTGGATTCGGAATATCGAATTTAGCCTAAGGTGAAATTTTGGTACTTTTCGGATAACTTTCATATTTTGATGAATAGTGAAAATTACTAAATTTTAATTAAAAACAACTTTTTTAATCAAAATAATTAATAGTGATAAATTGTGAATTTGAGTGGTTTTAAAGTATATTTAGAATATAGTTTTACCATTTAATATAATGTTGGTCATTGGACATAATTTTACAATTAAACCGAACATAAACAAGTGTCAATCTTTTGATAGTTATTATCTCTTAAAAACACGCTTTTTGTTTTGACAGCGGAAATTAATTTTAAATTAATTTCTGCCACTTCTGTGTTATGAATTTAGAAAAATGGATTCCATATTTGTAATCAGGATGTCCAAATTTTGTAAATAGGTAACTTTTATTTTTAGACATTTTGAATAATTACTGCGGTAAATATTTTATTTACCATGGTTAAGGGTAAATCCGGTAAATAAGTGTTAAAAAAATAATATTATAATAATAATAAATTACCCTAAAATGTGTCTTAACCCTATTGGTTGATACATGGTCGACCATGGGCATCTTTGGGTCAATTTTGGGACCCCATGGATCCACTTGTAAGTGATAATGACACTTTATATTAATTAAGTTAAAATGAATACAAAAATGACACAAGCATATATCTTTTAGCAAAACAATTGTTACATAGGGTTATATATGTTGGATTTTAGATTATAAATATTCATTAGAAAGATAAAACGATTTCCTACATAATTATATTTTATTTATAATTTTTTGACATTAAATAATTTATTTTATTTATGACACAATGATGATGCAGTAATTACTAAAATAGTAAAAAATTAACATAATTGATATTATAAATACCCAAATAATTATAATATGAAACTTTTAATGAATTAAACAAATTTTCTAGGATAATATGATATATTAGGATTGATTTATTTGACTTTTTTCGAAGTAATCAATCTGTTATGAGTTTCACAAAAATCAACTAGTGAATAGTGTCAAAATTGACATAAAAGAGTTCTTAAAACAAATATTATATTATTAATTGATATTAAATTCCTAAAAATCTAAGGTTCGGACAAGAGACTTATATTATTATAGGTTAATCATTAATGGACCACTTGGGTGTCTTTTGGATGTATATAGTAAGTTTATTAACCATATTATATAAAAATACAAAGAGACATTGTAAAAGTGAAACTAATTAACTTAGAGTTAATACCTAAAGATAAGGTTAATATAAGTACCCAAACCTGTCTAAATTCTATTGGATGAGTTGTTTTCGACCTATCCCCACCTCAACCTTTGAATAGTCAACTTTGGAGCCATTGGAAACCGAATATGAATTTATTATAAATTAACATTTCTAGCTTTTCCAAAGGTGCCCCTCACCCCTCTTATAAAAGGGCACTCCTCCTTCTCATTTCCTCACACCTATCAAGCCACTTGGCTCATCCAAACTCTCCCCAACTAAGCTCCCCACATCCCTCTCCTCCTCCTTGAAGCTTCCCCTTAGGAAGAAAGCATTTCAACAAGTCCTTTGGTCCCAACCAAAGTGAGTTACCTAAATTAAAGGTAACGATTTCTCTTAAATTATTTTCATTTATTTTGCTTCTTCAACCCCCAAACTCTTTTTATTTCCCTTCTTTTGTAACAACACCAGTATCCTAAATATACTAGGATGTTGTTATAAGAAGTATTCAAACTACACATACACACAACTCCATCTAATGGATGATGAACATAATGTTTCTGTGGATGGCAAACTAACGCCTCACGAAACGATGATTGTTCAAAAACATCTTACCGCCTCTCATGGTGGCCATTATGATGGCACTGTAATTAAATATGATATTAATGATATATATTTTATATATAATCTTCTGTAATTCCATTTTATTTCATACCATTATTCGTTTCATGTCGTATATACATACGATAATTTCATTTGAGGAAGTGCGGACTACCGCCCCCTTAAAATGATATGACTCGTTCATACCACACATGGAACGTATAAAGGATGGTGTTAATGAACTTAAGTAACATATATAAAATATTATATTATACTGGAATAGTAATATACCTATGTATCATTTGGATTCGATTCTTTTAAAATAAAAAAATTAAATGGAAGTAGCGTTCGTGCGTACGTACGGACTACCGTCTCCACGAACGCGATGAGATTCATTATCCATCGTATCCATTCAAGTATAATTATCATTTAATGATTTAAAAATGATGTTTAAGGACTTGATATCATTCTGGATATGAATAAGAAACAACAAACATGACTTATGTAACAAAACATATAAAAGAAAATGAGTAAGTTAACACCCGAAACGGCGTTAATACTAAGATATTATTAACAAATCAATGTTAAAAGATCATATATGATATCATATTAAAGTAAATGATTCTTGTATTATTCAATAACAATTATTTCACCATTATACAGGAGGTAAACCTACCATCGACCAAGGAAAAAGTACAAAGTAAGGGTTTTCTTATCTCACTTTTAATTCCGTGAGAATTCCATTGATCACCACTTAATTATTGCATGTGGTGTATGTGTACTGCCCATGATCGTATTCATTGTGTAATATACTTTAATTTATGGGTATTTACATCATCATGGTATGATACTTCTTTCATGGGTGTATTTTTCGTAAGTTACCTAATCGATAAGGGAATTTGAGATTTCAATTTCCACTCATTTGGCTTTACACATATTTCATTGATTATATTACCCCAAGATTATGTGTGGAATCACTATTCATTTTATTATGTCATAATTTCCACTCCCCTTCCTGTGGATAGAAGTTTGGTACACATAATCACTCCATTGGTAATTCTCAAGTCATTGATATGAATTTGATAAGAGTAATTTTAACTCATTCTCCATTTGTTGAGTTAAACATCCAATTCGTTGGTATTGTTTTTACAAGAATATGTGTGAATGTCCTTTGATTGTTTTACACTGAATATCCAATCATATTTAGTATATTTATATTTGTCACACATAATTATGTCATTGATTTATCCTTAACCTAAGGATACAACCTTTTTGAGAAATTTCATCTCAATTTACATTCCATTGAGACTTCTTTGATGATATACACCAAATCACTTTTATGTGGTGTATATAATGTACTTTGACATAGTATATCATGAATTCCTTTATTCTCATGATATTACAATGTTTTTATTACCTCAATTATTTGTATTCAAGTGTCTCTCTTTTGGTTAGAAACTCTAACCAAAATACCATTTTAAAATTTTTTAAAGAATTATTCTTCTAAATCATGCTCATTAATGTCCATATTTTAAAAATGGTTTTAAGGATTTATTTATATAGACATTAAAGTTTTAAAATTAAAACTCCTTTTAAAAGTTTCAAAGTGGTATGGGACACTTTGATTCAAAAATATACTTTTAAATAGCTTCTTGACAAATAGTGTGACTTTTAAATGTTTTCAAGAAAAGGGGGATATTTCTCTCAAATAGTTTTGATGATTATTTTCATCTATGTCAACATCCTTCATTATTCTTGATTGAGGTAAATGTGATACAATACAATCTTCCATATTGTATCGAATGAATTATGTTTGACTGTGGATGTGCTATTTTTATACCATTCATGGTTTGTGGTGAAAGTATTGACATTTCGTATGCTAGTTTAATACGAATGTTTACGTTATGTTTAAACCTTTTCATATGGGAATGCATTGGACTTAATAAGTGACGGGTGGAGCCCGCTATAGCTCCTCGATGCATCGGTAGGTCTCATGAGACAAACTAGTGTCTTGGCACAAGGCCTTGGCAAAATCTTATTTGTAGTCTTGGCACGAGGCCTTGGCTATGTGGTTATGATAGTCTGGCATTATGCATTCCATCATTATGAAAGTGGTTATTGATATTGCATGTGATCATTCGACTAGTAGAATATCCATGTGAGTAAGTAAATGGAATTATTTCATTTTACCTTCGCCATTTTATGCTGAAGTTTAAATTTAAAAGACTTTTGTTTTAGTTATAAATTGCCTTAAGTGTTTATGCTTATTTATGAAAGCTTCTGCTATAATGTTATCCTTACTGAGCATCCGAGCTCACCCCTTTCAATGTTTTATTTTTCCCAGGATTATGAAGAAGTAATTTATGAATGACCTGCAGGGATAGTATGAGGGGATATGAAGACAAGATGTTTTTTTTATGATGTAATGTAAAAATTTATGAATGTATCTAGTTATTCCAAGGCTACTAAACTAATCGGTCTTTCGAGACTTGATCTTTCTCATGATCATGCCAATGTTATGTAATAATGCACCGACTCTAGGTAATTAGGGTCGGGGCGTTACATCCTGCATCTCAGTAATAATATTCCTATCATTGTCGTGCGGTTTCAGGTTTTTCGGAGCACGTTTGCTCTGAATTCGACCGCCGCATGCCGTTTTGGTGTTTTATGACTCCGAAAACGCGTTTTCGGCCGCCGCGGTCAAAAGGCACCTCCGATTGACGTTTTGTCAGTCCGGAAATTTCAAAATTCACGCAACGGATGTTGTCGTGCGGTTTTGTGGCATTCGGAAATCGTTCGGGTGGGTTTGACCCCCCAACGCGCCATTTCAGCGCGCGTCGAGCTGCTGAAAATGACGTATTCGGTCGTGCCGCACGCACCGCACGTCCGATGGATGTGTCGCCTCCTCCTGCTTCTCAGGAATAATATTCATATTGTTCTCGTGTGGTTTCAGGTCGTTCGGAGCACGTTTTCTCTGAATTCGACCACCGCACGCCGTTTTGGTGTTTTATGACTCCGGAAATGCGTTTCCGGCCGCCGTGGTCAAATGACACCTTCTATTGATGTGCCGTCTATCTGACCATTTTACAATTCACGCAACGGATGTTGTCGTGCGGTTTCATGGCATTCAGAGGTCATTCGGGTGGTTTTGACCCCCCAACGCGTCATTTCAGCGCGCGCTGAGCTGCTGGAAACGACGCATTCGGTCGTGCCGCGCGCACCGCACGTCCGATGGACGTGCCGCCTCATCCTGCATCTCAGGAATAATATTCCTATCGTTCTCGTGTGGTTTCAGGTTTTTCGGAGCACGTTTTCTCTGAATTGGACCGCCGCACACCGTTTTGGTGTTTTATGGCTCCAAAAATGTGTTTCCGGCCGCCGCGGTCAAACGGCACCTCCTATTGACATGTCATCTTCCCGTCCATTTTAAAATTCACGTAACGGATGTTGTCGTACGGTTTCGTGGCATTCAGAGGTCGTTCGGGTGGTTTTGACACCTCAACGCACCATTTCAGCGCGCACCGAGCTGCTGAAAACGACGCATTTGGTCGTGTCGTGCGCACCGCACTCCCGATGGATGTTCCGCCTCCTCCTGCATCTCAGGAATAATATTCCTATCGTTCTCGTGCAGTTTTAGGTCATTCAGAGCACGTTTGCTCCGAATTTGACCGCCGCACGCCGTTTTAGTGTTTTATGACTCCGAAAACGCGTTTCCGGCCACCGCGGTCAAACGGCACCTCTGATTGACGTTCCGTCTGCCCGACCATTTCAAAATTCACGCAACGGATGTTGTCGTGCGGTTTCGTGGCATTCAGAGGTCGTTCGGGTGGTTTTGACCCCCCAACGCGCCATTTCAGGGCGCACCGAGCTGCTGAAAATGACGCATTCGGTCGTGCCGTGCGCACCGCATGTTCGATGGACATGCCGCCTCCTCCTGAATCTCAGGAATAATATTCCTATCATTCTCGTGCGATTTTAGGTCATTCGGAGCATGTTTTCTTCGAATTCGTCCGCCGCACGCCGTTTTGGTGTTTTATGACTCCAGAAACGCGTTTCCGGCCGCCGCAGTCAAACAGAACCTCTGATTGATGTGTCGTCTGCCCGACCATTTCACAATTCACGCAATGGATGTTTTCGTGCGGTTTCGTGACTTATGGAGGTCGTTCGGGTGGTTTTGACCCCCCAACGCGCCATTTCAGCGCGCGCCGAGCTGCTGAAAATGACACATTCGGACATGCGGCGCGCACCGCATGTCCGATGGACATGTCGCCTCCCCCTGCATCTCAGGAATAATATTCCTATCGTTCTCGTGCGGTTTCAGGTCGTTCGGAGCACATTTTCTCCAAATTCGTCTGCCGCACGCCGTTTTGGTGTTTTATGACTCCAGAAACGCATTTCCAGCCACCGCGGTCAAACGGCACCTCCGATTGACGTTTCGTCTGACCGACCATTTCACAATTCACGCAACGGATGTTGTCGTGCGGTTTCGTGACATTCAGAGGTCGTTCGTGTGGTTTTGACCCCCCAACGCGCCATTTCAGCGTGCGCCGAGCTGCTGAAAACGACACATTCGGACGTGTTGCGTGCAACGCACGTCCGATGGACGTGCCGCCTCCCCCTGCATCTCAGGAATAATATTTCTATCGTTCTCGTGCAGTTTCAGGTCGTTCGGAGCATGTTTGCTCTGAATTGGACCACCGCACGCCGTTTAGGACTTTTATGGCGCCGAAAACATGTTTCTGGCCGCCCCGGTCAAACGGCACCTCCGAATGACGTGCCGTCAAGCCGAACATTTCAGAATTCACACACCGGATGTTGTCGTACGGTTTCGTGGCATTCAGACATCGTTCGGGTGGTTTTGACCACCCAACGTGGCATTTCAGCGCGCGTCGCGCTGCTGAAAACAACACATTCGGTCGTGTCGCGCGCACCGCACGTACGTTGGACGTGCCGCATCCTCCTGCATCTCAGGAATAATATGTCTATCATTCTCGTGCGGTTTCAGGTCTTTCGGAGCACGTTTGCTCCGAATTGGACCGTCGCACGCCGTTTTGGTGTTTTATGGTGCCCGAAACGCGTATCTGGACGCCACGGTCAAACGGAACCTCTGAATGACGTGCCGTCTAGCCGACCATTTAAAAATTCACGCACTGGCTGTTGTCGTACGGTTTCGTGGCATTCGGAGGTCGTTCGGGTGGTTTTGACCACCCAACGTGGCATTTCAGCGCGCGCCGCGCTGCTGAAAACGACACATTTGGTCGTGTCGCGCGCACCACAAGTCCGATGGACGTGCCGCCTCCTCTTGCATCTCATGAATAATATTTCTATCGTTCTCGTGCGGTTTCAGGTCGTTCGGAGCACGTTTGCTCCGAATTGGACCGCTGCACGCCGTTTTAGTGTTTTATGGCGCCGGAAACGCGTTTCCGGCCGCCGCGGTCAAACGGCAGCTCCGGATGACGTACCGTCTGGCCGACCATTTTAAAATTCACACACCGGCTATTTTTGTACGGTTTCGTGGCATTCGGAGGTTGTTCGGGTGGTGTTGACCCCCCGACGCACAATTTCAGCGCGCGCCGCACTGCTGAAACGACATATTTGGTCGTGTCACGCGCACCGCACGTCCGATGGACGTGACGCCTCCTCCTGCATCTCAGGAATAATATTTCTATCGTTCTAGTGCGGTTTCAGGTCGTTCGGAGCATGTTTTCTCCGAATTGGACCGCTGCACGCCGTTTTGGTGTTTTATGGCGCCGGAAACGCGTTTCCGGCCGCCGCAGTCAAACGGAACCTCCGAATGATGTTCCGTCTGGACGACCATTTCACAATTCACGCACCGGCTGTTTTCGTACGGTTTCGTGGCATTCGGACATCGTTCGGGTGGTTTTGACCACCCAACGCGGCATTTCAGCGCGCGCCGCGCTGCTGAAAACGACACATTCGGTCGTGTCGCGCGCACCGCACGTCCGATTGACGTGCCGCCTCCTCCTGCATCTCAGGATTAATATTTCTATCGTTATCGTGCGGTTTCGAGTCGTTCGGAGCACGTTTTCTCTGAATTGGACCGCCGCACGCCGTTTTGGTGTTTTTTGGCGCCGGAAACGCGTTTCCGGCCGTCGCGGTCAAACGGAACCTCCGAATGATGTGTCGTCTGGCCGACCATTTCACAATTCATGCACCGGCTGTTGTCGTACGGTTTCGTGGCATTCAGAGGTCATGCGGGGGCTGTACGGGGGTGCGGGGGGCTGTACGGGGGTGTGGGGGGGTTGTCCGGGGGTGCGGGGGGTTGTACGGGGGTGTCGGGGGGCTGTACGGGGGGGGGGGGGGGGTACGGGGGTGCAGGGGGCTGTACGGGGGTGCGGGGGGCTTTACGGGGGTGCGGGGGGGGGGGCTGTCTGGGGGTGCAGGGGGCTGTACGGGGGTGCTGGGGGGCTGTACGGGGGGGCGGGGGGGTGTACGTGGGTGCGGGGGGCTGTACGGGGGTGCAGGGGGCTGTACGAGGGTGTGGGGGGGGGGGGGGGCTGTCCGGGGGTGCGGGGGGCTGTCCGGGGGTGCGGGGGGGCTGTACAGGGGTGCGGGGGGTTGTCCGGGGGTGCGGGGGGATGTGCGGGGGTGCGGGGGGGGGGGGGGGGGGCTGTACGGGTGTGACGGGGGGCTGTACGGTGGTGCGGGGGGCTGTACGGGGGTGCGGGGGGGCTGTACGGGGGTACGGGGGGTTGTACGGGGGTGCGGGGGGGCTTTCCGGGTTTGCGGGGGGTTGTACGGGGGTGTCGGGGGGGGGGGGGGGGGGGCTGTACGGGGGTGGGGGGTTGTACGGGGGTGCGGGGGGGATGTACGGGGGTGTGGGGGGCTGTACGGGGGTTCGGGGGGCTGTACGAGGGTGCGGGGGGGGGGGGCTGTACGGCGGTGCGGGGGGCTGTCCGGGGGTGGGGGGGTTGTACGAGGGTACAGGGGGGGCTGTTTGGGGGTGCGGGGGGCTGTACGGGGGTGCAGGGGGGGGCTGTCCGGGGGTGCGGGGGGCTGTACGGGGGTGCAGGGGGGGGGCTGTCCGGGGGTGCGGGGGGCTGTACGGGGGTGCTGGGGGGGCTGTCCGGGGGTGCGGGGGGCTGTACGGGGGTGCCAGGGGGGCTGTACGGGGGAGCGGGGGGCTGTACGAGGGTGCGGGGGGCTGTACGGGGGTGCGGGGGGGGGGGGGGGGGGGCTGTACGGGGGGGGGGGGGGGGGTTGTACGGTTGTGCGGGGGGCTGTACGGGGGTGCGGGGGGGGGGGCTGTACGGGGGTGCGGGGGGTTAGAGTTTTTAAATTCACTCCTTAGATAATATTAGCTGTCATATAATAAACAAGAAATGAAAGAAATTATAAGTACACAACCTTCTAATTTAATTTAAATGAATAAATACAGTACATCAATGTCAACCCCACCAGTAAAAACAAAAGACATATCTCGTGAATATATGATGTGTCACGCGTTGTCATCACTGCTACCTCCTTCTGGTGGGAGAGGGGCCTACAACAAATAAACATTATAAATATTTTAATAACAAAAATAATTTAAAATAAATAAATAAATACAGTATATACCTGCGTCATATGATCCCCTGCACCATCAGCTCGATGCACATATTCCCGCAGTGCTCTAACCTCAGCTGTCAATTGCGCATTTGCCTCCTCGGAAGCGTGCAGTCGTGCCTCAAAATCCGACATCTGCTGTGTCATATGAGCAACAGCAGGACTGAAAACCGCAGCGCATGACACTACAGAACGAGGAATCCCTGCTCCATAGGTCAAACTATAGCCATGCCCGTCCCGACCGATAATGCGATGAAAGATCTCATCCAGTCACATGGGAAGTTGTCGCTGGTCCTCTGGCAGATGTTCTAACTCAGCTTCAAATTGAGCCTGTGAAATATTTAAATATATATAAATATATATATGTTAATATATAGATTTATGTCATTATTGTTAAGTACAGACACTTACTATCAATGCTGCAACCTCTGGATCATTGCGATCACGAGTCCTTATCCACAACGACATTTTATCAGTTGCTGCACCTTGCTCTCTCAACTGTATATTAAAAGAATATAAACACCAAACCATATAAATTAATAAATTAAAAAATGAATAATCTATACCTCATGTCGGATCTGAGACATGTGACGAGTCTCGAGCCTGTGAGGTGGTCCCTGCAACGCTCGATTCTCAGAATGGCGTATTGACTCCTCCTACATTCAATTCATTCAAATTTCAAACAAATCACATATTCTTGAAAATATGTATACACCAAAATAATTAATATACAAACCGCAACACCCTCAGTAGACCAGTACGCAACCAAGTCACGCCACTGAGCCGGCAGGACACCTCTTGGGACTTTTTCCAAAATGTCTAGGGCACCCACATTTGGTACCCAGTGGTCCCTCTTCACTTTGCCTTTATAATCTTTCCACATCTTACGGAATTTTCTTATACACACGGGCCGAAACTCTTCAGGGCATACTTTCAAATTTTTCTATAAAGAAAATAATCAAACATATTAGTATTCTTTATACACAGAAAATAAAGTAAAATGATTTTCTTACATGAACCTCCCTCCTAATATATGCAGAAATAATTAGTATAATACTTCACTCATAATGAAAATCAATTTATACATACATAATCCATTAACCAAACATGAAATGGCGCATAATGAGATTGTTGAATTTGCAACTCAGTCGAACGATGCATCTCTTCTTTTATCTCATTAATGTGTTTCCTTCAAATGATAATGTGATTTTTAAAAGATCATCTTATGCAAACAAAACATGTAAAAGTTATACAAGCACATTGATAAGATACTTACTACATTAATGGTGCAACTAATGGAGTATTGAACATGATATATCGATGTGCTTGTATCCACTTGATGTTGTCGATATCAAATGTGGTTCCTTCTCCAACTGGACCATCATGAATCTGAGAGGGCTTATCTAATTTTGTTTCAACATCCGTAAGATATTCTGCACAAAAGGTAGTACACTCATCCATCAAATAACCATTGGCTATTGATGCCTCTGGACGAGCTCTGTTGCGTACAAATCTTTTCAATGTACTCAAATACCGTTCAATAGGATACATCCACCTGAATTGCACTGGACCAGCAGCCATTACTTCATCCGATATGTGCACTGTCAAGTGGACCATAACATCAAAAAATGAGGGGGGGGAAAGTTTCTCAAAGTTACAAAGCGTAAGTACAATTCGGTCCTGCAAACTTTTTAAATCACTCATTCGTTGATTTCTTAAACAAAGATGTCTATAAAATTACTCATCTCAATCAAGGGATGAACAACATTGGGGGATAAACAATCACAAATTGCGATAGGAATCAACTGCTGAAGTAATATGTGATTTTCATGACTTTTCAACCCTTGCAATGTCTTTCTCGTCAGATTCACACACTTTGAAATATTAGAAGAATAACCATCAGGCACCTTGACCATCTTCAAAATGGAAAGAAATGTCTCTTTCTCCTCTGTAGTCATCGTATACTGTGTATCAGACATATATGCCTTGTTTCCTTTAGCTAACTGTAAATGCAACTGTTTCCTTAAAACCATTTCTTCCAAATCACGGCCTGCATTAACATGGTCCTTTGATTTTCCACTGACACCTAAAATGGTCTACAATATGTTATCACAAACATTTTTTTCAATGTGCATGACATCCAAATTATTCTTCAACATGTTAGTTTTACAATATGGAACACTATAAAAAATACTTTTCTTTTTCCAATTGTGACTGCGCTGCCTACCCGCAGCACGAATATTACATATTGGAGGAGCCACCAAATCCTGAATTTCATATACCGTGCGGATGTTTTCTTCCTCAATCTGCGATAACATTTTGACTCCTGTCATGATCTTTGGTGCTGGGCTGAACTCTCTAGAACCATCAAATGCCACTCTGTCCTTTCTGAATCTGTGCTGAGGAGGGAGAAAATGCATGTGACCCATGTATGCCCATTTTGTGGAATGTTTAAGCCATACAAGTTTTTTACTTTTATTGCAACAAGGGAAAGAAAATTCTCCTTTCGTACTCCAGCCTGGTAAATTTGGATAAGCTGGGAAGTCATTGATTGTCCACAATAAAGCAGCATGCAGTTTGAACATTTCATTCGTTTCGCAGTCATAAGTCATCACACCATCGCCCCAAAATTCATTCAACTCATCAATCAATGGCTGAAGGTAAACATCAATCTTATCCCCTGGACTTTTAGGTCCATCAATAAGAGTGGAAAGTAATATAAATTGTTGTTTCATACAAAGCCACGAAGGAAGATTATATGGAACCAACACCATGGGCCATGTGCTATGAGTTGCCTGATTGAGCTACAAACCTAAAAGGGAGGGGAGCCGAAGGCGGTGCAGCGAGAGAGAGGAGGTAGCGAAGGAGAGCCAGAGCCAAAGGCAGTGCAGTAAGGGAGGGGACGGGCGGCGGAGGCGGCGGGGAGCTAGAGGAGAGGAGGTGGTGAGGGGACAGGGGACGGGCAGCGGGGGGGGGGGGGGGGGGGGGGGGGGCTGTCCGGGGTGTTGGAGCCGTCCGGGGAGGGGGGAGGGCTGAGGGGGCGGAGGTCGGAGGGCGGATGGTGGAGGGCGGAGGGTGGAGGGTGTGCGGCGGGGGAGGCCGGGCGGCGAGGGAGGTCGGGCGGCGGGGGAGGCCGGGAGGCGGGGGGAGGGGAGGGTGGCGTCGGGGGGGGGGGGGGGAGGCTGGGCGGCGGGGGAGGCAGGGCGGCGTCGGGGGGGGGGGGCACGGGGGGGGAGCAGGGTTCGATCGAGAGGGGGGCGCAGGGGGGGGGGCAAAAAGGCTCGGGTTTTCTTATCAAGGCCAGCGATCGCCATTGGTGGTCACTATTAGATATCTATAGCGACGGCCGATGGCGGTCGCCCGATTCTGGGGGGCTTCAATGCCCCCTTTTCTAGTAGTGAATGTATGACTACAAGTTTTTTGACACTGAAAAATGTAAAATGTCAAGATTGGATAAAATTTCCTTGACCAAATGAACACTTCTGAGTATAATTCATCATCATAATATTTAATTATTAAACTTTACTGAAGTAAGAAAATTGAAGAGGCACTAAACCGATGACTTTTATAGAGTTTATGAATACATCATATAACTTTCTCAGAATGTAATCCTTTATCGAAACGAATCCATTGTGCCCCAAAATAAGTATTCTTCATAATATTTTTTTATTGTAATTCTTTAAAATTCTTCGTCATAATAATGTTCTTTATTAAACCTTTATTTAATTTTGAAATGAAGTACAATTTTCTATGTATAACGTTTATATATATAGAAATTTCAAAAAAATAGATGAAAATTTAGATTTATATATTTCAAATATGTGGTTTTCAATTAGTTGGGATGATTCTGTAATCAATTATAATTTGTCAAAACATATAAAAACATGTAAAACAAGCCTAAATCGTTAATATTTTGAACATTTAGTTCATAAATAATGATATAAAAGTAAGTATATATTTATAAAGACGTTTATGTTATAAAAATAGTGTTAAAATAGTTTTCTAATTATAATGATAATTATTTTAGTTAATTCTTTAGTCGTTCCCAAATGATCAAGACGTAATGTTACTATGAATATATGATCCAATCCTATTTTTATAATGATGAGTTAGATAGAATATGAATAATATAATTATTCCATATTTTTAAATATCATGTGAGTATATTTTGAAATTCTATTTTTGTGATAAATGTTGGGAATTAAAAATGAAGATGAAAGAATTTAGCTTTATTCTTCTAAATATCACTAATATCCATTTTATTCATTTATAATGATGTTAATATAATTTATATATGATATTCTATAAACTATTTATAGACATAATTTCAATCTACATCAATTCAATTGAAAATATAAATCTATAGTTGATGTGTTTGTGATTTTTGATCAATATATCATATCTTTAAGACAAAATCTTGAGATCAAATTAAAATATCAGAGATCCCATTCCATAAAAATTTTACTTGTTCTGTAAACTATAATAATGATTGGTTTATTATATAGTTATAGAAAAATTATTCTTTATATTTTAATTTAATTTAAATCATTAGAATAATATATAGAAGAAGAGATAACATGGGGGACTACTAGAAGAATCTAGCACACTACTATTGGATGAGAAAAATGGGATACTAAATTAGAATAAAAAATTAAGTGCACTACAATAATTTCCAAGGAGATAACGGTTTGAGTGAAAAAATAATAATATGAAGATCATAGATACACTCAGGTATGTAAAAGTGATAAAAATGATAAGGATTATAGGAACTAAATCAAATGGATATATTTTACATTATATATGTTAAAAATATAATTTTCTGGTGACTTATACATATAATGAAAAATATAAAGATATATATATGTATTAAACTATTGATACAAATCAAGAACTATGTTATGAAAAATATTTTGATAAAATATTGAAGAAAATGAACAAGTGGGGTCCAGTAATGAGTTGATACTACAGATCATTGGGTATTATTCTGAAATAAGTAGAGGTATTCAACCATCATTCTATGTTTAGTTCAGGTGAGAAGAAGTAGTGAGAAGAATATGAAAAAAGATAAGTATATACCAAATTTATTTTTGTTGTTCATATCATTTGTGACAAGATACCCTTAGAGATTGTGAATTGAAAAAATCAAGTGTGAAATCTCTATTATTTTTTTAATATGATCTATAATATAGATCTAGTTAAATGATATTATTCATGAAGTTTTTATGGAATTAAGAAACTCAGTCCAGAAGAAAGAATATCATTCCCATAGGAAGATATATCTTTTGATAACATAATTATAGACTTCAAATAATGAGCTGATATATAAATCTTATGGATACATGTTGGAAATATATAGAACATGTTTGAATCACTGTACACAAAGAAAGAACCATAAAATATTGAGATTATAGTGTGAATTTTTTGGTGTAATACTTATGAGAAGTGAGTAACTATACACATAGTTATACTATGTATATGTGTGAGAGACCCCAACCATTGAAGTAAAGATTTGATTATAGTGGATAATACATGATTATGATGAATATTAAATCATGTAATGTTTTTATTATTTTAACCAAACCTTCTAAAAATGTCATGTGCCTTAATGTTTTTATAATCAATGCATACGGTTGATGTATTCTTGGTAAAACATTAAATATAACAGTATAAACTTACTAGAAATATGGGTTAAATTTCTAAAGGGGTAAAATATTTAAAATATAATATAGAATTTGGTAAAAGAATATAATACTCTTAATTCATCACTTATCCCTTCTCAAGAGTCTATACCTATCCTATGGAGAATTTCATGGGCTGTCAAAGTGGGTTCCCTTTGTTTGGATCAATCTTTACATTAATATATATTGTTATCTATGTTAATAAATTTAATTTTTAAATAGGATAATCTAAAAGAAGAAATATATTTTCTTATGTTATCACAAGATTATAATTCTCTTTGAAGGATATTTAAAATAGGAAAATGGATTCCTACAAGGGGAAGATAAAAAACTCAATAATGATATAAGAATCATCGATGGATTAAGGTAATCATAGTAGTGTAAGAAGTTAAAATTGGGATGAGACTGATGATTTTAAATCCAATAATAACATCTAATTCAAGGATGGAAGTTACATTAATAAAGTTATATTTGAAACTATTGTATATATATTTTGGTTTATTCTAATGATATAAGATGTAAAATCATAGCTTATATGATATATTAAAGAAGTGAAAATTGTGTCGTTTGGGAAGTTGAAAAAGGAAACTCTATTATAAAATATCTAAAATATAAGGACCAATCCATATAGATTAGCCTAGAAAAACATTAGTGTTTAATGGAAACATGAAATTCTATATTAAAGATAGATCTAGGTTGTGTAATATTATTGGTGATAAGGTCTATAAATTAGAATAAACAAAAATATTGTATGGCGGTTAAGGAAGATCAATTGGGAGTTAACGCCTAAATAATTAAGCAACATGATCATATATATAAAGAAAGTATAAATATTAATGTATAATAGTTTCAAAATTATAAAGAGTAAGTGGGATGATATATTCAACTTATTTGAGACTAGGAATAATACTCCCAGTTTAATGTGTCTAGAGTTTTATATAAAACTATGGAATTTGGAAGTCCTGCAACATAGAAATTACCTGGAAACTGAAAGAAAAAATAAAATAATTCATGTTTTAGAGATTAATTTTCCTCAAATTTAAATGAAATCATAATCAAAGAGATAATTACAACATGTTTGGAATCTTCCTTCTCATACATGGGGAATATGGTATCCCACATCCTTGATAATGTTATAAGTTTCAATTCTATTTTATCTATATATATTATATAGAAGTCAAATTATAATAAAATGTGGAACAAAAAAAATTAATTAATCTCAAAAATGTATTATGGGTGGACATTACCAAGTCTAAGTGAATAATACCCCAAATTTTATCAAATGAATTTGAGGTTCCAATACAAAAATAGTATGTTTCTCCAAAAAACAACTTGAACCTTGTGTGAAGAGAATGGGATTTTTTGGTAGATGTTGGTGTTTATAGAGGTTTTTGAATATGGGAATAGATTGTTGGAACAAAAAGTTAGCATATAAAATTAATAATATATTTAAATAAATTAGATCATTTATGAAAGTACTAAAAACTGATGGGAATAATTTTACAAAAAGATTATGACCGATATTCTTTATGAAAAGAGATATGATTATCTTGAAAAATTCTATTCTTATTTCAAGTGTAATGGTCACTATAATTAATAAAGTCATTATTTCCAAAAAAATAACCCAAATGATCATGAAAGTATATGCACATTATGTAGGAAGAAAAAAATAAAGAATGAAATTTTTTCCTTGAGTGAACAAGTTAATAGACCTGAACAAATCCTTCCAATGGAGTATTTGAAGAGAGCTGAAGAAAAGGTTGTCTATAAAAAGTGAATATCTTTTTGTGGTAAGGAAGAAAATTAAATAAACCACTGTTAATTGTCCATGGATCAAAAATCTTGAGTTAAGAAGTTATAAACTAAAATTTAATCAATCCAATAAAATTTTAGAGGTTTGGATTAGTTTTTGACAGCCCTAATGAAGACTTAAAGAGGTTTATTAAAAAGGGTAAGCTACAACCTAATGAAATTTTATATAAAACATTCAAGAATATGGGACACATATCTAATAATATTTCACAAGGGTTATAGAAAAAATGCAAATCATAAAGAAAAATGGGAAGTAAACAAGTACTCCCAATATCAAAAAGGATGATGTGAATAGGGATTCAGGTCACCATTGGTATATTAATTTAGTGTTCTAATTTTTAGTGAGAATAAACGAAGTTAGAGAAGGATGAGAGGAGTGAATTTATGTCATGTTCTAGGGTAAATAAGACCATTCCATTAAGGAAATAAGTAAATATTACATGATTCCCTTTGGTGAATGGGTTTGGAAATACAAATTAGGATCAAACATGAAGTGTATAATATATTTTAGAGACTCTATAGAAAAATATTTCTAGTTTAAGATATAGATCTCAACCACAGTTCTATAACTGAGAATATGATTGAGAACACCTTTTCACAAATCAATTTTTCTGGTTCTCTAATATTGGGGAGTGTAGGTGATGTTTTAAGGAGGGTTGTAATGTTTTTAAACCAAATAAAGGCATCCATCTTGGTGGACTAAAATTTTATTTGGTATTTATTTTCAATATCTATCATGATTTCAAGAGTTATAAATATTTTTTAGGGTCGAATTATAGAATAAAACATCCTCATTGGTGATGTATGGAGTGAATCCTTAAATGATAAGGTTCTAAAGAACTCGAGGCTGCTAAATTATTATTATTATTATTATTATATGAATTTGGAGTTCTAGATAGCCCCATCAAATAATGAATTTACATGTATTATTTTCACCCTTATAATCTTTATATTTTTTGTATTATTCCTATAGTCAAGGGTTTGACTATATAATTATTCTCTTGTTATGTGATTCTATGAAAAAACAATTTTTAGACCCATGTAATAAGTAGTAGTGGTGGGACTTGGAATTTTGTCCAGAGAGGACAATGTTATTGATGTATTTATCTTTTTTCATTGTGGATTCTATTGGTTAAAAAAAATAAAATTATACTGGCTTGGTATTAAATTAATATTTTAAAGTAGTGGCCTAACCTCATATCATCCCCTTAAAATTCTTAAAAAATCATTATTCTAATTTGAAATCTCATATTTTCCCTCTAATCGCATGATATCTCACATGATTACCCTCGCCTAGAATTTTCAATTTAATTGGGGGCGGAAATGATTACTACAAACTCTAATCTCTCTTATACTAGTTATATAATATCATTAATTACTCTTAAGTCAATACACTACTCAATATCATAAGAAATATAGAGGAAAAAAATTCATGTGTGTTTTATATAGCAAAGAAGGGAAGATAAGATCAAAATAAAATAAATTAGTAAATATCCCAATTTCTATAATGTTTGAATATATCCAATGATTAATAGAAAAGGGTGAACTATTAAAATAATGAAACAATTATTTGGGGATAGTGAAAATATATTAGGCTCGGCCTCTAATGGATTAGTGTTATGTCACCTTAGATTTATAGTAAAACTTCATGAATTGAAAATAAATGAATATGTAGTAGTAACTGGGTTTAATGATCACAGAAGATCCCACCTTTCAATATTGAATAACTCATATTTTATGGAGGAATAATTTGATTTATTTAGTCTTATATCTATGGAAACATGATTCAAATTATCTTAATCCAATAAGCCAAGGAAGTTTTAATTATTCCCCGAATTCTGAGCCCAACATCATTTCATCATATTATCTTCATGTGTATAGCTTTACTGATGGAATTTATCCAAATCGGTTCTCAAATAACATTTATAAATCATTCTCCAATGATGAACAAGATTCATACTCTTTTTTAAGGATCAAAGAGAAATTATTTACTCCATAAATTTATTCAACGTAAAATAATTCTCTATATTTCCTAAAATAGGATTGATCTTTATATTTCATTAAATTAGTCTTGGATATTCACAGATGTGGTACTTCTACTTGATCTTGTATAGCTTATCAATTATTGTCTCTTCACACTCATTAGGTTCATCTTAATCCAAACTCATATTATCCTCTTGTTTAAAACTTTCTTTCTGTGCCTCATCATCTTCAAACTCTAATTGACCTTATCTTCAAATTTAAGCATCAAAATTTATTCAAACATGGATTCAATGTATATTTTCTTCATGTGATTCTTCTAAACATAGACAAGTTATAGTTCTTAAATTATCTACATTTCTTCATCAGAAGCACATGTAACTCAAGTTATTCACTTTTCAACAAAAATATGTGTGTAAAATAAAATAGAGTACTCATAACAAGATAGAAATTCATTTAAAGGAGGAATCAGCTTCAGTTGGAATCTTTTACAGGCAGTCCATATCCTCCTCTCAAATCCAAGGATTTCATTAGTTGGAACAAATGGATGGTGTGTTTGGAATATATATATATATATATATATATATATATATATATATATATTCATATCTACATTGGAGAGTATGAAAATTCATCCCCTTTTGTAATTTATTGCACTATTCATGGATTTTGTTTGGAGTTCTTTTGAGTTTTATTTTTTTCAATCCCAATACATCTTCAACTACTAACCCCTGTTCTTGGTTTTTGTGGAGTCAGGCACATGGTGGTACCAATGTCAAACTTATAGATTGATAGGTTCATCTTATAAATGTTGAGATTAATATCCAATTGTTTCATTCTCAAAACTAACTTTCAATTAAAAATGGGGATAACCATGTTGGGGTTAAACTTATAAGCACAGAATTAATCTCACAAACATAATGTTCCCAAAACTAGCATTTCACTTTAATGTAGGGAACAAAAATCAGTAAATAAACCCTATATTGACCATCATTTCTCACCTATAATTATTATTTTTGTATGTTATATTAGATCGTCTGGAATTGTATGTTGAAATTCTATACATGTAGTAACTTGAAAAGTTTCTAAAATTTCACACAATGTGATCAGTTAAGTGATTATAGAGGTGGTACTATCACTTTTACCTTCATCATGTTCTCACATTCTTTTTTTTAAAATAAATTATTAGTATTCACATTAGAAATTCTTTTTTACTATTGGTGATTTTTTCTCCAATACATTAAAAATAATTAATTCATAGATTAATACTGAAAATAATATATTCAAAAAAAATTATGGCTTCACAATAAATAATTACAAAAGAAAAATTGATCCCTTTATAAATTAAGTTTAAGGTTCACAATATTCTCAATAATTCAATTACTTACTAGATATTAAATTAATTAAATGGTTAACAATAAATAAAAAATATAAGAAGAAAATGTTTGGAAAATTTTATCTAACATCACTCCCACACACTTAAACAATTGCAGTCACATTAAATTTTATTATTTCATTGTGTTAATTGATAAGAAAAACAAAATGATTCATCCTATCTATATCAAAATATTCAAGATAGAGAAGAATAAATTCATAAGTTCTTCTATTTTTAAATTAGTATACCTATTATATAATTTTATTACCTCCTGACATCAACCCAGTCTTTTTAACTACTGATATTTATATAAATTGAATTTTCCTTCTTATAATTATATCATGTTTTATAAAGAACATACAACACATAGAGAAACCAACAAAACATTATTATAAAAAATTAAGAATGATACATTATCTATCAACTAAACCAATATGAATTCTAAATATTATGTTGTGATAAAAAATAAAATATAATATTTGTAATATATGAAAATATGGATCTTCTCAATCCACAAGATAGACTACACTCATGAATAAATATATAGAAATAAAATATAATGTTAATAATAAAATATTCATTTTGAATATTAAATTATATATAAATTTTAAAGAAAATATAAGTAAATGAAAAATTAATGGAATAAGAGATATTTATTAGTATTAGGGAACCCATATGACCATTAAAAATCTAACCATTACAATAGTACCATTGTTGTTAGAATATTAATCTTATCATTAAGAATAGTAATTCATCTATTATAATAGTAACCTCACCTCTGGAGTGTAAAATAAAAAATTATTTTTCTTATGAAATGAACATATTATATATTAAACCATGATACAGGTAAATAAATGTTTTAAAAATGATAAATTAAGTATCTCTATTTTTATAAATCATAAATATTTTAATCATAGTTTGATTATAAGTATAATGATTAAAAATAATGTTTTTTTTTCATAAAATGGATTTATAAGTTAATATTAAGTTTGTATTATAATGATCAGATAATATTATGAGACCATAAGTAATTTTTTAAAGGGTCATAAAATATATTATAATACTAAAATATGTATTTTTTATTAAATTTTTATTTTATTTAAAATTTATATTTTTAAGAACCCATGTTTTTTAAGAAAAGTAAATTACATGGTAATTTGAAATTTGGAGATTACCAGATAGATCATTTTTAAAACAAAACATTGGAACATAGTTTTGAGAGTTGAAATATTTAAAAATGATGTTTTAATAATTTTTTTAAGGAATTATAACTTTTTCAAGAGGGTCAATGATTTTTGGGAGTATTGGAACATGAAAATAAGGTTTTGAAGGACCTACAGAGGGCACATGGTTTGTTTGAAACAATGTAGCCCATAGTAGGAAAGCGTAGAGATATTTTTATGTGTGAATGGATGTCACATGGGCTATGCACGGTTTTCAAAACCATAAAACATGGCCACATTTTTAGTGGAAGAGATATTACCTAACCACTATTCATTTCACAGTTGGCACACCGTTTCTAATTCATGCAGGTCATGTCACGTGGGGTGCTCCATGTGCCCAATAAAGCGTACATTGTTATTTCACGGTCTGTTAAAACATTTGGCCTAAAACATGTGCTGAGACACTGTTTTAAAAATTAAATAGATAATAAAATAAATTAATGATTGGATTATGGCTTCTACTCCCCTTTCACCTAGGTCTCACTATGCACCATCCCCCTTCCCCTTGGTTGTATGCTCTATCCTCTCCCCTCTCCCTCTCCATAAAATGTTTCAAGGTATTTCCTTCATGATTCATCTTTGAATTTCCAAGGTAGTCCCTCAACTCCTCCTTATCTTTGTTTCCCTCTTTATTTCGGCCACCCTATCATCCTTCTCAATTATGTCAAACACCATTGGTTAGGGTTTAATCTATATATTTGTGTTAGTCTGGTTTTGGGGCATGCATAGGCTTCCCCAGGACCCTTGGTTTTGTGTTTCGTCGTCCTCTGATGAAGGTGAGGAGGATGGGTTCAATTTGGCTTCTCACTATCAATGAGGTTAAGGTTCTAAAACCTTTATTTTGATTTAAACCCATAATTTGATACTATTAAGGTGTTTTGAGTCCATAAAATCGATTATAGGGAGTTTTAATCATCCTAGGTGGTGCACGCACACATATAAAGGTGTGTACGTGTATGTATATCTTCCTCATGATTATTCCCTCATTAAGAGGGGAATAAATGTGTTTTACTAGCGGATATATATATATATATATTTATGTATATATGTATGTATGTATTTATGTATGTATGTATGTATGTATGTGTCACGACCCCCTCCCCACAAATTTTATCCCTCTTGGGTCTGCAATGAGAAATAGGAGATAATGACTCCCGATTCCCGCCTTTAGTAGGCCCCAGGTTGGGGACTAGCACCGAGGGTATAATAAACACACAATGAGAGGCATTACCCTCTAAGAGAGAACATGTGGAAGAGAGAGATAAGATAGAAACCAATCAACCCCAACACAGAACTGGGATATATAAAATAATCCCAAGTGCACAAATAGAATGTCATGCAAAAGTACTACAACCAAAAGGGGAAAAACTGCAAGTACCCAAAAGAAAGAAAAAACATCACAAAACACAAGGCCGAACAGCTCCTGCAACCCCAAGCTAGTATAAACCAGCCTAAACTCCAACCTGATCCAAGTAACCTGAAAAACAGTTTGTATATACGTAAGGTGATTATAACAGTATACTCAGTAGGATCCTTCCCAAAGCCTCTCGTGCAAAAGTAAATAGATCATGCTAAAGCACAGTGAACAACAAGTGAGACTAAATCGTCACCTAAATAGGTATAATAAGTTCCCAACCTCACCATGGATACCCTCACAAAGTAACACATAAAATAATATAGAATATAATAAAACATATCAAGGGTACCCTGCTACAACTTCCCCACTGGTTTTCTACTTTTCCCCAACATCGCACGTCCTAAGCATCTCTCTCCAAAAGGCTTTCCTGCAGACACCTGGGTGAAGCACCACACCATCGTCACAACCAAAAGTAACTAGGTAGTTTCCAGGATCCACCACAGCTCGCATAACGTGTATCGTATGTCGTTTATTATACCTCAAGCCATTACAGCACATACACCAAGTAAGGATCCTCAAGACATCATAGCCTATACACGTTACACATATAGTAGTCCATAGGATTCTATATTCAGAATATATGTGTGCGAATAACCACAAGCCATTATAGCTCTCTACACATATATGGAGAAAACTATCTAGTGTGCCGAATAGCACATATAACTGTCAAGAGAAGAGAGCGGGGCCAAAGGGGGTAGTTATCCATTCACCCTCCCATCGGAATTTTGGGGAAAACACCACCCCCCCCCCCCGGGCTCAAAACCCTGGGGTGTCAGTTTCCCTTACTGATAGTGTGTAGTAGCGTATAAAAACACAAAAAGTACAGAATATACTATAACACACATCCACAATATGGGAATAACCTAGTCTTAGACACAACTGCAGATATCATCTCTCAGACTCCGGGCTGCCACTTCTATGACTAGGTATCCTATAAGCACACAAACATTTAAAGAGCTTTTTTAGATTACTTCATTCCCTTTTTATCAATTCCACTGTACGTTAATTACATCTTTAAAAATTAATTAACCATGAATAAATCCACATTTAGTTTCATTAGCATCACACACAAAGTCCATTGTCCCTTTAAAATTACGGCCTCATCATTATGATTCAGTGAACACAAACCCCATGTATTAACACCATTTAATTAAACATTTATTACAGAAACACTTTCCCATATTCCCAAGCATTCTATAAAAGCACTCTATGCTACTAACACAAGGGCATCAACACGGTGAGTAGATGTACTACCCGTCGAGTCTTTGCCGCCTAAAGTAAGAGAATATACTCATCCTCCATAGAGAAGCTAAACACAGAAAGAACGTGGCATACCCCGCACGTCTTCTCCTATTTCGGAAGAAGGTTAAGCAAGTCCAGCTACCTTGAATAGTAAGGAAAAGTAAAGTAGAAAATCATCCCAAAGAAACAGCAAGAATCCAACAATCAAATCCATCTCATTCCATCATCCCTGGTGTCCACCCCGAAACCCACATGTATAAACATATGCATCTCTCCACTCTAGGTGTCATCTACTGCCACAACAAAAAGGCCTCTATTCCCCCACATATCACAACATCCATCCAGGTTCACATCACAGCACAAGCATCAGGAAATAAAACATCACATCAATTGGGCTCTTGGACCATTAACAATCAAGAGGGTAACTCAGAACCCTTTAAAGAATTATCAAACAATCAAATCTTTAAACCATCTTGAATTAACAGATTTATCATCTGTTGGTTCCAAAATTGGGAACCTAACCAGTAAGTTATCACAATGATTATACATGCTTTCTATGCCAATTTTCTTAACATATAATTACAACAAGAACCAGATTCATTCACATGCCTCTTTATCATTATCCAAACAAATATCAATTATTCATGGTTTACGTTCTTTACCAATTTCCATAAAGGGAAACAGTTAAGCAAAGAAAGCATATGTATCATACTATCTTCGAAAACAAGAGGAAATAACATAGGATCGATACAATTTATTTATTCAATTTAAAATATTTATTATGTAAATTCCATTGTCATCCATCGGGATTAAACATGATAACAATACAGTTGCACGTAAAAGAAAGAGAAGCACGAATCCCCTACCTCAATGGTTTTTGACAAAAACCACAACGGTCGAAGAAAGATCAAGAATCCCAGGTTGATTCTCCAAAACCCCACATTAAATCTCTCCTAATAGAAAGATAATGACCAAATCTCATCAAACTTGACATCCACATACTTATATCTCCCTATAATGGGTGAAGATCTAAGAAACATAGAGAAGAGGAGGAGTAGATCTAAGTGGATCTAAGAAACCAAACAAGAACAATCACATACCCAAAGAAGCTGGATTTGATTCACCACGAGAAGCCTTTGGATCGCCTCCAAAATTCTTGGGAGAAGTTCTCCTACCTTCTTGGGAGGGTAATCCCGAGTTATGGCCTCTTAAGGGATTAAATGAGCAAGTAGTTGCAAAACGATTGAGATCCACAATTTTAGGATCTAGATCTAAGTGCCTGCACGTTTTTCTCACACGGTTAGACAAATCGTGTGCTAACCGTGCAGTTTATACTGCCTCACCAAACACTCCTTTCACGGTTAGGCCGCACGGTTAGACAAAACGTGTGCTAACTGTGTCTTAGCCCCTGCCTCCAATACCAGCCTCGCATGGTTTGGCCGCACGGTTTAGACAAACCGTGCGCATCTCGTGTGAAAGCTATTTCCCATTAATTTCCCTTAAAAGTCCACCCAAACGCACCCCAAGTCACCTTAACCTCCCATAACACCTCTAACTCCACATTTTCACAATGCAATGGGCTGGAGATGTCTGGTCCATTACATCAGATACCCCTCAAAACATTCTCATCCTCGAGAATCCAAACCCCACCTTAATTGAAAATGAAACAGGGTCTGAACAACCACCCCTCGAGATACCACTCAAAAGAGAGAAAATCACAAAAGAAACAAATGGATCCATCTCATAAATATGAATGTTTCATAACTAGATAAGTTACATAGATAAATGAAAAGATTTAAACATCAAAAAACTCTGGGTACTGAGCACGTATCTGTGACTCACATTCCCAGGTTCTCTCCTCCAAGTCACTGTGTCGCCACAAAACATGAACTAAAGGAATAGAATTCCCACACAACACCTTATCCTTATGGTCTCGGATCTCTATAGGTCGCTCCTCAAAGGTTGTATCATCATCAACATCGATCTCTCCTCAATCGATGATGAGAGATTCATCATGAAGATAACGACGGAGTTGTGATACATGGAAAACATCATGTATCTGTCTCATCTGAGGGGGAAGTGCTACTCGATACGCCATAGCTCCAACATTAGATAACACCTCAAAAGTCCCAACAAACCAGGGAAAAGGCGTACTTCCATGTCCAAACCTTCGCTGCCCACAATGGGGAGTCACCTTCAGAAACACATGATCCCCAACATTAAACTCTAAGGGTCTCATTCTTTGATCAGAATATTCTTTCTAATGATCTTGCGCTATCTTCATCCTATCTCGAATCACCTGAACCGTCTCTGTTGTATTATGCACTAGTTCTAGTCCGAGAATTGCTTACTCTCCGACCCCAGTCCAGCACAACAGAGAATGGAAAGGTCGTCCATACAGGGATTCAAACAGCGCCATGCCGATGGTGGAGTGAAAACTATTATTGTAAGAAAACTATACCAAGGGTATGTGACATATCCATGAGCCTCCAAAATCCAAAACACAAGAGGGTAACATGTATTCAATAGTTTGGATGTTTCGCTTTGTCTAACCATCCGTTTGAGGATGAAAAGCAGTGCTAAGGTATAGTTGAGAACCAAAATAATGTTGGAGTCATCTCCACAACCTAGAGGTAAAACAAGGATCTTGATCAGAAATTATCATCCTAAGGACTCCATGAAGTCTCTCCACCTCCCCTAGATACTGCCTCGACAAAACATCCACTGATCTTGACTCCTTGATTGCTATTAAGTGGACCTATTTTGTTAAATGATCCACTACCACCCAAATAGCATCATGTCCTCCCATAGCTCTAGGTAAACTAGTAATGAATTCCATTGAGATGTCCTCCAAATTCCACTGAGGAATCTATAATGGCTGAAGAAGACCACCTAGAACATGGTGTTCATCCTTTACCTTCTGGCAGAATAAACATTGAGACACAAACTCTACAACCACACGCTTCAGCCCAGGCCACCAAAACTGACTCCTCAAGGATTGGTAAATCTTTGTCACCCCAGGATATACCACTAAAGGTGAACTATGGAACTCTCTGAGGACTGTATCACACATCATCAAAGGAACAACAATCCTCTCATGATACAACACTCTGTGTTTTTAATCCTCAGACCAACCATCATGGGCCTCACCACAAACAACTCGGTCCCTCCAGACTCCCACCTCTAGATCCCCAAACTGGGACTCTTCTACCTTATGCATCACGTTGACTGTACTGTCATCTGAAAAAGATATCCTCTTCCCCCAACTTCTACTTTATCAAGATGTAATACTGATAGTTCTTCCATTACTCTCCAGGAATCCCGGAATTCACGGACAGCATCACTACTTGCCTTTCGGCTCAGCGCATCGGCTACAAAATTACTTTTTCCAAGTGTATACAATATTGTGAAGTCGTATTCCTGTATGAAATCCATCCACTAACGTTGTTTTAAGATCAAGTAATGCTGGGAGAAAACAAACCTCAAACTCTTATGATCGGTGAAAACCACAAAGCGCTCACCGATGAGGTAATGTCTCCATAACTTCAGAGAAAACACCATGGATACCAACTCAAGATCATGGGTGGTGTGGTTTCATTCATGAGGATGCAAAATTCGATACCCATAAGAAACAACTGACCTCTACTACATGAGAACAAAGCCTAACCCCAGATGTGAAGCATCGCAGAAAACAACAAACTGGACTCCCTCGGCTGGAAGACAAAGGACTGGATCACTTACTAACATCTCCTTTAGATACTCGAAAGCTGCCTGAAACTGATCATTCCATATGAATCGCTGATCTTTCCTAGTCAAAGCTGTTAGAGGAGTTGTAACTTGTGAGAAATTAGCTATGAACCTCCTGTATTATCCTATGAGACCAAGGAAACTCCGTACCTCTGACATTGTCTTGGGGGTTGCCCAATACCCAACTGCTTCTATCTTCGATGGAACCACAACAACTCCCTATTGGGAAAAAACATGCCCCAAGAAACAGACTTCTCGAGTCCAAAACTCACAATTCGACAACTTCCCAATAGCTGATGTTGACGAAGGACTCCAAAAATGGTGTGTAGATGCTCTGCATGCACATCCTCAGGCATGGAGTACATAAGGATGTCATCGATGAAAACTACCACAAACATAACCAGGAACTCACGGAACACAACATTCATCAATCCCATGAATACAACTAGAGAATTTTTCATTCCAAATGGCATTACAATGAACTCATAATTCCCATGACGACAACAGAAAGAAGTCTTCAGGAAATCCTCATCCTTCACACGCATCTGATGATATCCCGACCGCAATTCAATCTTTGAGAACCAACATGCACCCTTTAGTTGATCTAAAAAATAATCAATCCATGGAAGAGGATAGTGATTCTTTATTGTCACTTTGTTTAAGTGACTGTAATCGACACACATTCGTAAACAGGCGTCGGCCTTCTTCACGAACAAAACTGGTGCACCCCACGGTGACACACTTGGCTGAAAAAAACCGCACTTTAACATACCATCAAGTTTTATATGTAGTTCTAGAAACTCAGAAGGGGCCATCCTATATGGATACATAGAGATAGGAGACGCTCCTGGCTGTAGCTCGATCCCAAACTCGATCTCTCGTCTTGGAGGTAATGCTACAACCTCTTCTAGAAAGACATCAAAGTACTCATCTACGACCCTAGGAAATTCCAACTGTTGAACCTCTGAAGAACTCAACATCATCTCAACCATCATGGATGATAAGGAAAGAACACACCTATGACCCATCCAAGGATCTCACTCACCAACAAGCACCACTTTCTCTCCATCTGCACCAAGGAAAACGACCTTCTTCGTGAAGCAATCCACCATAGACTGCACCGAATATAAACAATCCATGTCAAGGATGACATAATATGGTTGTATTTGTAAACATAGGAAATCTCCCCAAGAGCGTTGTTGCCCCAAAACTAGCTCACAGTCTCTACATACTTCAAACAAGTCAGCTCGACCTCCAACTTGCGTAGTCAATGCCAAGGGCACTGGAAGCCTCTCTACCTCAAGTCACAAAGCATGGACAAGGGTAGGTGATATGAAGGAGTGTGTCTCTTTTGAATCAATCAAGGCATACACCAAGGTAGAAAACAAGAAAATGGTACCTCGAACGACATATGGATCGTCTAATGCTGGAAACACTAGAGCATGAAGTTGATCATGACCTCCTCCATGGCCTCTCTGACCCGGATGATGACCACCACCACGGCCATGCTCTGCTCTCTGAGGATAGGGAGCTTCATGGGGCTATCCTCTGCCTACCCCATCTACCCTCTGATGATCTAAAGCTGGTGAAACTGGTTGTTACTGCCTCGGCTAGAACTGTCTCAATGGAGAAACCTAGAGCAAAGCGCCCGGTGCACGATAACCACCCTGAAAGGCTCAGCACTCCCTCTGTTGATGTCCATGACCACCACAATAAAAATAAGTGCTTGATCCCTTGGCATAGGCTTGAGAGTTGCTGCATCTAGAGAAACAAGATGTGAAGGGCTGGGACCTAACCTCGGCTGAGTGGAAACTCTTCTGTCCTGAAAACCGGGAACCCCGGACCATAGCCTTTCTTCGTGATGGATCATGACTATCTCCCTCTCGTGATGATCCGGTCCTGGCCAAAGTCCTCTCAACATCCTCTTTCATTGCTAGAACCTCAATATATATATTCATCATAAATGGTGTGACATGGCGCTGGATCTCTGGATGCAAAGCCTCCTCGAAATGCCTCACACTGGCCTCTTCATCTGGTAACAGGTCTGTAGCATATCGTAAAAGGTTTCTGAAATGGATTCGAAACTCTCGAACAGTAGATCTCCCCTGTCAAAGGGTAAGAAGCTCATGGCGACTGGAAGCCTTTCTAGTCAAAGAAAGGAACTCAACTCTAAAACCGTCTCGGAACTCCTCACATTAGATCGTTGATTCCTCACGATCCACGAGGAACAAAAACCACAAATTCCTCAATGCTCTATGTAGCATCCTCATAGCTAAGGACACCCAATGATCCTTCCGATCACGGATCGAACTGATGCCTATCTAAACATCCTCCAACCAGTTTTCTATGACTACATCTAAAACGGTGCCCTTTTACTTCTACAGACTCTGGCGCTGAAACTCTCGGATTGTCTTCCTCCAAGTGTTGTCATCGTCAACCTCTACCCTGTAGCGATCTACTGGAACATCCTTCTGAACATTTTCTGTGCAAACCTGACGAGGACGTCGACCTTGAGCCATACCTATTAAATAACCAACAGTTACAGCTCCTAAACCTAGAATATGGAAGATGAAACATTAATTAATTAATTGTTTTGTTTTTTTCATTTTATGTTAACCTATCTCAAGTTCTACCTATTCAAACACAATCACAAGGAAGAATGATGTAGGACCTTTTCCTAGGTCTCTACCCAACAACTAGTATCACCTTCTTTAGCATACATTGTAAACATAAAGGTTTGTACATCTAAAAATAGGGGGGCCTAAACACTTATGTCTCTTCTGGTCTCCAGTGATTACCTCACTTGCTAAACATGAATGACACTATTTCCCTACCAACCCATGAAACCACACTTATTCCTAACTCCAAGCTCCATCCTATCCCTCAACCAGACTTCTGATACCACTCTGTCACGACCCCCTCCCCACAAAGTGTACCCCTCCTAGGTCAGGAATGTGAAATGGGAGATAATGACCCCCGAGTCCCACCTCCATTAGGCCCCGGGTTGGCGACTAGCACCGAGGGTATAATAAACATACAAGGGGAGGCATTACCCTCTATGAAAACACATGCAGAAGAGAGAGATAAGATAGACCCCAATCAAACCCAAATCCTAACTGGAATATATAAACGAAAC